>JAGXCT010035331.1:31408-44942 GCA_022495035.1 Philopotamus ludificatus
GTAGTAAAAAATTTTAACCTAAAAATAAAATTTACAACCATAGCTTTTACGTAATAACAAAACTTTGGGTGTTTGCGGGACCGTGTCTCGTCACAAAACTAACCGTGAATGAGCTCATCGAAGAGATTTTGATTACTTTTCGGTCCCCTTAATATTTACAAGGCCGCGTCGATCGATCGGCTCGTTATCGCACTCATTATTAGTCAAAATGTAAATAGTTATAATTTTAGTTTTAAATGATCCATGTCGCTCGTCAGTCGATTGTATATGTATATACATGAATATATACCAGTTAACATTTTTTTTTTTTGTATAAAGTGTATTTTAAATGAGTGTGCATATGATTTTACTTTCGTATAATTTAGAAGAAAAATAAAAAAAAACAATAAATGCTACTTAAAATATTCGTTTGTGTTTTTGTCTGTAGATTTAATGTGTTATCCTTATGGTATTTTGATAATGCGATTGAAAATATTACTGTTTGTTTTTACCTAATATGAAAGTTGTATATTTTTATGGGATAATATAATGGAATAAATTAATTGTAATAGACATTAATGCTATAATATTGTTGGCGACATTATAATTTTTTTTTTAGATATTAGCCATATTTATTTTAGTTATCGTTTAATTTTTCATGTGTACGTATATATATATATAAAAAAAAAAGTATATTGATAATGTCTATTTTTTAACGTAGACGTATGTTTCTTACCCTCGATTGAGCCAGGTAAATATATGTTTACATGTTGTGTGTGTGTGCGCTGAATACCGTATTATGAGAGAATGCGAACACCGTTGATATTTGAAATTATTTTCACTTGCAAAATCTTTGTACTTACACTTAGCGAAGAACGATATACCAAAATTTTTACATTTGTATCTAATCGAGTCGGTGCGGCCGCCCCCAAGATGCGGCGGTCTCGCCCGCGTCCGCTTATCGTAGCATTTGTAATTTTTAAGACTTTCTAAAGCAATTTTTTTTATATAAAGACTGAAGCATGATAACATATTCCGTTTAGGAATCAAATGTGTATTTTCATATATCATTTGTAATGATAATATGCTAGCGCATATCTTATTTTATTTTATCGTCGTCGTTAACGTCGTGCCCCGTAATCAAAAACCTATGTGACCTTGAAATTTATTCCTAATTATATGAAATTGTAATCGTATCGCGAGTCCGCAGGTAGTTTTTGTGTTCATTTTATTTTTAGTATCCGATCGCGCACGTTATACGGTATTCTCGCGTCGCGTGAAATTCACGCGACTCGAGAAGATCGCGGATAGTATTTGAAATTTACTCTTATCGCGAAGGCCGTGGCGATGTCTTCTGCATTAATTTTAGACGTTATTACATTCCATTATTATTTTTTTTTTGTTTTTGTAGTCATTTTACGAGTGCAACATGATGGCTTCTTCTAGTCACAATTTTTAATCAATCGTATCCGATAATATCTTTCGGTTATATCTCCGCATTCTTCCCGGATTCGTTCATAAAATGTTTTATTAATTTTATAAAAATGGATTTTCACCGATCTGCATTGTGTTTAAATTATTAATATAATGTTATACCGTGAGATGACATTTTTATACCAGTGAAGGTGAATAATCGTCGATAATGAAAAATGATTTTTGCTTAGCGCGCCCGCATCTAGATATCATCGTGCGAGTCATCTGATTTATTTGAAATTTAGCTTTTTACATACGCTCATATATTTTTTTTACCGGCGTTTACTTGAATAGCTTGCTATTAATTTTGCGGCACGCTAAAATCTCATAATCAATAGAACTGATCACGTAATTAATTTTAATCTTTATTTTATTGTATCCATGGATTGTATTTATTTTGGACGGACCTTTTATTTGTTGTTGAACGTAGATTGATGAGACAAGTCGTTGCGTGTTTTTGATCTATGGAGGATTTAATTTCAATCGCGACTTTATTTATGTTAGAGTTTGAATCCACGCGACCATGACCGATAGGTCCCGTAAGCCTATATCAGTGATAGAATTAAACAATATAATATTAATGTTTTATTTTTTAATTAATGTTTAAATAAACTTGGAATCAAACGAAATTATTACTACTTTTATTTGCAAAAATCTCGATTAACGTGACCAAAAAAAAAAATCTGCGAGAATCTCAAAGTTTTTTTTCCGAGAATGTGTTTTTTTTTTTTCGTCACTTAATTCGTATTATCGTAGGATGTGTTGAACATTTTGTATTTTTTTTTTATCCCATCCCAGTCGATGTCGACGGCGTAATGATTTGCCGTTTGTTTGCCATTTAATCCCGACCATCTGAATATACAGCATCTTCCATTTATTGTACAATATCATACATACTAAGCGTACTTAGGTTGTGATTATTTTTAACACAAGGTAATTTGAATACAGTGTTTTTATTTGATGTTGTAGTACACAAGTCGTAGACTCGGTGGAGAGTGTTATCGAATACGAAACAGATCGGCAAGTCGTAAAGTAATATATTAAGTCTTGTGTAAAAAATATTTGTTACAACTATATCATATATGTATATAAGTGAAAAAATGTTATTAATAATAATAATGGGTAGATAAAATTTTGTTTTTTTTTTTTTATTTTTGTGAATTCTTGTGGCTTTTATTTTTGTCGATATCGTAACGTTCTTCCTGTGCGCCGGAAACCTTTGAATTGTTTTTACGAGCTTCGCAACGAATTTGTTATTCGATTCACAAAACATTTATTCCTTATTTTATGTAATCTCCGACATTATTATGTGAATCGGTTTTTAAATGCCGAGAACGAGATGCATATCATACGTGTTGGATCGTTCGATAAGTAATGTTACGCTATCTAAAAAATCGTGATTCGTACGCTCAAAGCACAACCATCTATTACTCTTTTCATATGAAAAATAATTATTTTTCATCAGTAATCCGTACGTTTTATTCACGGTGAGATCTATCGCAATATTCTTATTCATTTAAATTGAATAATTGATGATTTTTAGTACAGAATCGATCATCTTGATCGACTCAGTGGAAATACAATATATAACCATTCGATGAGATGATCTCACGTAACAAAAAAATATTTTTATGTTGCGCTATCATGCTAAATTCATTATTTTGCTGCTTATCATTGATTTGATAATCAAATCAGCCTCTCCGTTGCTTAGTTTTTATTTATTCTGTATTTAAATCGAGGATATTATCGTTTTTATTAGATAAAATCTCGAATCGGTATATTCCGGCATCTGCGTAATTCATCGGATTGCTCGTTTTTATCATTTTCTATAAGAATATTCCGACATTCCGTTTAACGAATGCTTTTCCTTTAGCGTAAATATCGAGAATATTGAATGACGTTACTTATCGAACGGAATATCATGTATTTCACACATGGGCACAACAGTAAGAATAAAAAACGAGTCAAACGATGGATTTACAGTCCTCGAACGAACTTATTGTCCTCTGATAATTTATTTTATTTTAATTTTTAAATTATTAATCACGCCCGCACATTGAGATTTTTTTTTCTAAACTGCGGGACTTTTTAAAACGATTATTTAATTACTAGAAATGAATGTGAGGGTCAATAATTTCGTCCGGGGACTATGTAACAATGTACGCCATATATTCCTCATATACGTGACAATCGTTTACGCAATATTTTAACGAATAGCAATTATTATATCAGCGAGTACTTACTAATAACGTAATTAAATTAATCAATGGTTGTGCGTCGCTTGTAATGTTTACATTTTTTTTGTTGTTGTTAATCGTACAAGTCGTCTAAACACCGCAACTGATCGAGCATGTCCTTCGTCGTATATAATAATGCGATGTTCCGCAATAACGTATCGTTGATATTTACGACGGCGTATAAACGCACAAACGCCCAGTGCCTCTTTAATAATTCCGCAATAATAATTTTTCCGATATAAGCCGTTTTCCTGAAACAATTGACACCAATATATGAATAATAGTTATAATACAATCCGTATGAAGCACAATATAGTTTGTAACGTAGTTTTTAAAAACAGATGCATTCAAGATACAGTCGAGATCGTGTTTTAGAATTATCAATAGCATTTATTTGGAACGTGCGCTCGAATCAAACGATTTTGTACGATTGTTTTACACGTTTGTTATCGCTTGAATATCATCTGTTGTAGGATGGAGCCTCGTTAATAAAAAAAAGACTTTGACTAGCCGTCTGATTGATACAGTTTTTTCACAACGGGACTAGCCCGTACTCAAATATAATCTAAACCGTGACTACAAATCATAATATTTTGTAAATTCGATTGTATATATTGTATCTGTATATTTGGATAAGACCTATATGGATTCGCGAGTAAGTTTCATCAGTTTTTTTATTATTATTATTATTATTGTTCCGAGATTTATTTTTTTAATATATGTAATGTTATCGGCCGTTTCATTAAATAATTATCGCTAGTAGTTTCAGACGCGGGCGTGTTTATTAGACGTAATGTTGAATAATCCAGTGAAAATATCTTGTAATTAGATTTAATTGTCTCTCGTCGTGGTTTATTTCTCGTGTTTTTTGATCCGCCGCTGAAAAATAAATCTGAAATAGTACAAATGTCGTAGTGCGTAACGTTTACGCTAATGTTTGTTTAAAATTTTATCCGTATCGTTTCCATCTCGCTTTAATATATCGCTTTAATGATGTGTACATATGTATTGTAAACTTGATTTTCTATATGAAATAAGTGTGTAAAATTAATTTTATCAATATTCCGACTCTTCCCGTTCAATCAATCTTTACAATTTTATCCGATTATTTGTAATGTGTTTCGTTGTTTGTATAAATAAGAATATTTTTATAAACTACCGCAATAATATTCAATAAATAATAAAATCTTCAAATATTGTGATAAAAAAAAAAAAAAACTAATCATAGGAACTGGTGAAACTTACTTTAGAAAAATTATGTGAATTTGTAGTTTATATGAAAATCATTATGCTATAAAAAAAATATTGTAAAATTCAGAATTTTATTCACAAATATTTATATGGATAATAAAAATGTTTTTGCAAATTTTAAAAATTGTTTCATTTACACATATTAGATAAAGCGGAGAGAAAGTACATTTTTTTATTAAAAATGAAATTGTTATCTATGATCTTTCTCCACAGAATAGGCAGTTTTTTAATACCTTTTTTTATTAAAATACGACTGAATAATTTTCGACTCAATGTTGGGATTATTTTTTATCACAACCGAATGTTCCATCAACTTAAAAAGGCGATAGTCCGAAGGTACAGCATCTAGTGAATATGGTGGATGTTGCAGGACTTCTAAATCTAGCTTCCCCCATTTTTTTCTGCCTAATTCTGGCCGTATGTGGTCTTCCATTACTAATCTGGCGAATTCATCTTTGATTGTTTCCTAAAACTGATCGCTTTTTAAACTGTAACCTCTTTAACCTCCCCATTCTGATGGGGTATTTTTGATCACTCTCATGATTTTTATTTCTAATAATAATTTTATAATTTAATAATTTCTTTAAGTCAATATCTTGACTTAAAATGATTGGGGTCTATTTTTCATTATAAATAGACCCCCTTCGGATGACACGGTTGGTTTCTAGCCACCATGACTGATCGGTTAATAATAACATTAAATGTTTAAGAAAATTTGTTGTGTATGTGAGTCTCTAGAGCGAGATATATATATATGTTTGAGGTTAAGAAAGGCGGTAGCTCACGTCGATGCATGTTCTGAGATTCTTGGAAGACTTTAGATCCCTTCATCGGACGGTGCCGTTCGTTTCCTTACACTGGGACGTAAAGGTTAATCTTATTATTTGGGCACAATACACATTTGCTGTAACAGTCTGACCAGGTTTTAGTAATTTATAGTGAGTTATTCCTTAAACATTCCACCAAATACTAAGGAGTACCTTTTTCAGTCAATCAAAGCCCATGGGAGGTAGCGGATTTAGCACTCGAGGGGCCCCAGGTGCAATTCATTTTTGTTGCCCCCACTTCTAAATATTTTCACTATCTGGATACACTGTGTTCGGTGCCTGTGTCCAGAAAAAGTAATCAGTCAATGAATATAGATATAAATATGACCGTTAGATACCCAAAGATATGACATAGCTAGAATTACCCAATTGTCAATATAATTTAGGCAATACTGCAAAATTATTAATTATTTTTGCTACGAAAAAAATATATTTAAAACTTTGAGGCCCCAGGCGCGCGCCTTATACGCTTAAGGGGAAATCCGCCACTGCCCAAGGGCATACACAGGTACCTGATTCGATGAAAGTGATTATTTATTTCTCATCGGATTGGTGTTGAGAACGCACTTCTCATCCACAGCAACAATCCTAAGAAACGGATCAGTAATATTTCAACAGTAAAGATAAAAAAAATATGGTTATTCGTTTTCTAAGACCACTGGAGAAAGTGCGGCACCCAAATTCTTCATTAATTTTTTTTCCGTGCATTTTAGAATTATCCTTGGTATTGATCTTGTGACTTGATTGATGATTTCGTATGGAGTTGCCTCCGTCCTTTCGGAGCACGTCAAGAACAACATTAGTTGGCCACATAATCCTGTTGCAGGTTGATCCTCTAGCCTTATGGAGCGGCAGGCCTTTTTTTGGGCTGGCCGACCTACATTGCAAGCCTTAGGGATAGTCTAAAACAGCCACTGGGTGTGGCATTGCTTCCATCCAAATGAGTTTCCTTATTGCCACTACAGCCTGGGACCTGAAGGACGGGCGAGTTTGTAGGGAGTAGAAATGTTGTAGGAAATGGCTCAAGGTACTATCCCATCACTTGCCTTTGGATAGTAAGAGAGCCGGGTCAATCTAGCACAGGATAGTCGCATCTCTACACCAATTACTTATGCTAGAAAGAAATGTTTCTATAGAACTTCACGTGGTTAATCCTAAGCATGCTTAAATCTCATTTGTATTTATGATGACTGAGTGAGACACTTTCGGTTCGGTTTCGGTTTGATCCTGATTTACTTGTTGCTTAGAGTTAGTTAGAAAAGCGATGCAATGAGATGATAGGTTTGTTTTATGTGTCATCATCGATTGTACCCACACTCACCACTTTTAACCCTTTGAAACTATCTATCTAAACTAACTACCTTTTTCGTCCAAAAATCTACATTTTCACAACAGCGAGCACGACGTAGCATATTAAACCATTTTAGACAACCGATAACAAAGTAAGGATCTAATATGGCTATTAATGCCAAGATACGTCAGTTACATTTATACCAACGCAAGAAATAATCCATATATATGTTTTATCAAACGTATTAGAATTATTGATCTCGTCACTATGGCGCCGTTGTATTGATCATACAAACATAGATTGAAAATGGAATACGAAGGAGGATCTGATTTATTAAAGTTAGCTGAGCTTCTTAAACCACCGACAGATCCCAAAAAAGACGATACGAACTCAGGTTCATATATTTATGCATCGAATAATTTGATTAATTAATTCTAAGCTAATTATTATGATTCGTAGGATGCGATTCGACAAATCTCAATACAAATTCATCTCCGTACCAACGTTTTCCTGTTAAGACGCCGAGAACGCTTGAAGAATTCGAAGAGCAGATGCGAGACGAAGTGAAATATTCATTGATTAATAATAAAAAGCTGCCATCGTATGATATCAAATATCGGCAGGCTGTTACTGCCGAAGATGTGTTTTTGCAGATGGGCATGAAAACGGCATCGTCGGCGTCTTGTGAAGATATGTTGTTGACCGTTTGTTTATCTGGTGAGACATTCTCGGCCCTCGATCTCAATCTGACTAAAACGAACGTGAAAATAGACGGATTCGTATATAATTTAGATATTGACTTGCCGCATCCGATTGATCCGAAGCGTTCGAAAGCCGAATGGGACTCCGATAAAGAAAAGCTCATCCTTACAATGCGGTTAGTTAGAGAGTTTGATTTTGTCAATTTTTAAACAAACTATTGAAATTAATTCAAATATATAATTATAAATTATAATATTTAATAATAAATGCAGTTTAAATGAATATTATTTCATCTCAATATATTTTATTATTTTATAGTTTTTATGTATATGAAACAGTTATTGCTTTGGAAAATGCATTTGTGACGCCATTTTTAATCTGAAAATTTTCAGCATGGGTTGATAGCCTTAACTAAGATTGCGCGGCCCCGAGCCTCCATAGCTCAGGGGTTAGAGCACTGGTCTTGTAAACCAGGGGTCGAGAGTTCAATTCTCTCTGGGGGCAACAACCTTTTTTAATTGCAACTTAATTTTTACATTATATTCAGGGCTATAATCAATTTTCTCCAGTGATATCATAGATTTGCGTCATAATAGACATATGAATTTTTCTACGAATATAATACAAACGGAAAATGTACGATAAATAATAACATGCAGTAAAATTGCATTCGTTGCATTTTAACCAAATGTTTATGAGATGTATGTATATTGTATGCATGTGTGTGGTATTAGCGATAACGTTTTCGTAGTGTCACGATCATGGACATTTTTATTAAAAAAAATTATAAGAATTGATTAAAATAATTCTTAACACTGATTAACTAATTAAATGTTATATGAACATCGTTTTTATGTTAACATTTTAGCGAAAATTTGCTGTATATTAATTTGAGAGTAGCTAAACAAATCATTCTTTTTAAATTCTCTACGTAAATCATGAATAATTTTCTTTTGAAAAACAATTTGTAACATATCCATATTTAAATCAACATAACCTCAAATCATATTAATTCAAAATGGCCGAAAAACAAATGAATAAAAAATCGACACATAATGACAGCAGTTATATTGTTTTTATTTTTGGTCATAACAACGCTTTTTGTTTCCATCATTTTTATTTTAAATTTAATTCTTATCTTAAATCATCCCTTTTCTCTTAATTTGGGTCAAGTACTTTAGAGCAATCTTGTACATAAATTAAATGGATTTTGTCTTTATTTATACTAGATACAATTTGGTAATTTTTTGACAAAAAAAATGAGATAATATCGATGACGAAGAAGAGGGTCATCAGATCAGAATGCAGGTCAGCGTTATCCAAAATGTCAGTGAAAGACCGATGGTCGGATAAATGGCCCCGTGGCACTTTTCGCATATCCATAGAAGTTTTGATCGATTGGCCTTGCGGTATTAAAAACTCTCTATTGTCAATTTGTTTGATACATTTTATAGAATAAAATACAAATCGAAAGTGCGATTTAAACTAGTACTTCAAAAGTCCCATCTGTCTTGGCGGTTCGAAAACAACTGCGTCGTCCGAAGGGGGTCTATCAGAGACCTCAAGCTTTTTAAGCCATGATATTGATGAATTCATCATCAATACCTTAACATTTTTTTAAAAATCGATTATTCTAAGAACAAAAATAGTTATTCATTATATGCTTCACATTTTGGTCGATATTTTGAATTTTTTAACTAGTCAGCGTAAATGACACGCGCATTCAGCGATGTCTCACCGTAGACTGAGCACTCGCCGCCGACTGTGCTGTCGCGGGACGTACAACTAGTACGTTTCACTCGGACTTGGCATATCGTACCGAATGTGAGCGAGAAAAAACATCGCCTCCGTGCAATAGTGGATTTAGCACTTGAGAGGTCGCAGGCGCAATTCAATTTTGAGGCCCTCTTAATATGTTCACTACCCTAACACGTCTCATGTGCATTCTAGGTGCAATTTTTTTTTAATTTAATTAAAAAAATTAAGAAATTTTATATATTCTTGATTTGGTTTGCTAAATTTGCCAACACCTGCCATAAAATTAATGGCGGGCTGCGGTTCACAAATATGTATTATTATTTTTAGAAAAATCATGGGATCTACTGAGGCCCCTGAAGAGCTGAATGGCAAAGGGCCCGATGCATTGCGTCTTAAGGTAACTACCTGAAAAACATGTCACAGCTGACGTTAATGATTTTTCAATTTAATTTAGAGAATACTGCTAAATTATTAATTATTTTTGTATAGAAAAAAAAAAAAACTTTTTTTTCGCAATTGCGGACAATAATAAATAATGATTATATGTAATATTTATTCTTTAGACTTTTTTTAGCCAAACACAATAAGTTTGTGACATGTAGGATTAATATTAAATGAGTTATTCGAGAAAAATCAAAAAAATTGGGGTCCCCAATAGACCCCATCGGCACGGGGGGCATAAATAATAATATTTGACCTTCAATAAATCTTTTGATTTTGATACACATTGCGAGAATATCGGATTTAACACGAAATAAAAAGTACATTTTAATTAATTTCCACGAGAAATAATTAAAAATCTACATATTTTATTAAAAATATTCCCGTATAAACGTTTGATTACACGCATAGTTCTTCAATTAATACCATATGATGATTATGGCACCATATTTTATGCACATTGACATAACATCGCTATACATTCACGGATACATCCAGAGGACGTTGAAAATTAACAGAGGACTGCTTCAGCCATTTGTTCAACGAGTCTCATCACAACTCGACGTAATGGAGTAATAATAAGTGAGTATGACATTCCATACTTTAAGAATAAAATTAAATAACAAGAATGAATCGGTAATTTAATATATTTTTAATCAAATCACAATAATAAATTGAAAATCATATGAATATTTTATATCAGCATTGTCTCAGCGACGTGTAATGCGATCACAGATTGTTCTTAACAGTCTCGTATTGTAATTGAAGCCATTCTATTCTAAATTAATTGCAATTGTTGAAGCACACAGCTGATTTGAAACACTCTGACTGATCACTGCTTATTGTCCACTGTTGTGATCGATTTCCAATTGTTGAAATTTAACCTAAATTCCGTCTCGAATTGATAATCGAGTCTCATAATTTGTGGACAAACATTGTCATCCATCAATCCCACGCAGATGATTTGAAAAACAAATGTTTGCACAATTAAGCTCGCATATTTTTTAATACAATTGCAAATATCTCCCAGTGCGAACGTATCGGGTTTCTTTAAATTTATCTCGAGTGTTAAATGGACAAGACTGCAAGAGTGCATGGCATATATATCACGGTAAATTCGAATTAATATTATGAAAACGATAAATCATATTTTTTTAAACATGATCATAGTTTAAACATCCACTCTGGTTTGTTTGATAGACGTTTCAACACTCGACTATCCATATAATTATTTATTAAACGATATATGAAAAATTTAATTTTAAAAATATCAATACTTGGAAGGATAAAAATAATAAGCAATTTATTTAATTCAAAACAATGATTTATCTCTATTGAAAAGGTTAATCATCTTGTCTGTTATTCAAGATAAATATTTAAAATATCTATTGATGTACACCTTTTACCGCGCATATATGCGTTTTAACATTGTACATAACACTATGTAATTAAGGCTAGAATTTATTGATTTTAAATTCTTTGATGCTGTTATATATGCGAAGAATTGCACACTGTGAGTGTTATGTGATTGTGTTCGGTTGGCATTAAAATAAATTTAAAACTGTTGTTATTTTCAAATGCATTTTAATTATATTTAAAATCGATTAATAAAACATATTAAAAATAATATTATTCATGGTCGCGCGTTAAACTGTTGTTGCCAAAATTTAATTGTTGACATACGTCAAATATTGACATTTATAGGTTAGAATTTTTTATATAGTACATTGGATGACACATACTTTTCATATGTAATTACCAGCAAAACTGGCCAATATTATTCGCAGATAATAAAAGCTTTCAGCTTCAGAGCTAGCATATGGGCGAGCGACCTTGATATCGAGCTTCGCGTCGACAGGCCGGGTTCAAAGTGTTTGAAATTGGAAAATCTTGTATACGCTTTTTTATATATATACATTTGTAATATAAATATATAATTTTCTAAAGAAAATATCAGAAATTTAAAGCTTAAAGAATTTTCAAATAATTGCATTTGAAATAATAAAATGGCGGCATTCGTATTCGCCGCCATTTTGTGCGCTATACGTACATTTTTATTATAGACCATAACACGCTTTTTTGTGTCCATCAATAATTATTTAAATATATGCTTTAAAAGAGAAATATTATAGACGCTTATTCTGCTGATATAATAGGTGGGTTAATTTACAACTGTAATTCGTTCGATACTTTTATAAACTATATATTTTTCAATTGTTTTTATTCCAAAAAAATCAAGAAAATACGCGTCTGGTCGTATCGCTTAAAAAGAATAATCTCAAACATACTGATACTTTAAGGACAGGGCTTTTGCAAATAAAATGCCGTTAAAATACAAAAAAATACCTTTCTCTCTTCTGGGTCAGACTCTCGAATGGTAGTCAAAGCCAAAGGAACCTGAGTCTCAACCGTGACGTGAGGGCTGCCCTTTTGTGTTCATACCGCGAGAACTCAAGCTGTCTTGGTATACGGTTTTTCCTAAGGGTTTCCCCTCTCTTGTTCATTACTGGCATTGGATGTTTATCTTCTACTATTCTTGGTAATGGATTTTGCCCTCCCTTGGTGACTTTTTGTATTATTATATTTATATTGCAGAAGAACCCTAGGAGCAAATAGGGGAGGGGGGAGTTTGGTTATTTAAGAATTAATATAATATTTATTTGCAAAAGTATAAAAATCCCTCTTCTCTTTCAGCTTTCCAGCTTGTTAAATATGTTTTTAGAATAGTATAAGAATTGATGAGAATTCTGTTATAGATTGAATTTAACATATTTGGACATTTTAAACATTTATTTTTATTGGGATTTTTTGCTAATTTAATATATTCTTTGAGTTGGTGACATTTGTTTTTGATTACGGCTCTTATATTTTGTCAAGACTGATGATCTGAGGTTTATTAAATATTTTCTTCATCTATTTATTTGAAAATGATGTGTCTCCTTAACCGTTAGACTTTTAAATTGTTTTTTTAATGGTTAGTAAACTTTATCTCTTCTACTTTGTTGTGAAAATCTAACAATACATTGTTTTCAGGCAAATAGGAAGGGAATTGCTTCGATATTCGTTCTCATCTTCTCTAGGCGTTTTAAAATTTTCACACAAAAAGAGTTTTTTAGCACCGTTTTTTTAAAAAAAAGGTAGAACGGCGTTCCGGCATCTTTTTTCAGAATAAAACTTCCGCCATTTATTTTTAAATGTTCTGTATATATATGTGCTTAGCTTTACTTATGACACGTATAGAAGCAATTGCAAAAGTTAAAAAAATAAAATAAGATATTTTTATTTTAGAGAAGAAAAGTGCCGGAAGTCCTGCCTAGTGATAATCCTCGCTCGAGTACCAGGACGTAGTCATTAGTCTCATCAGTGGCGGATTTATAGGGTTGCTTTGATGCCGGAGCATCAGGCCCCCGAGGGACCCTGGAAATTTTACGCATTATTTTAAAGAATTTAGTATTGTTTTAACTTTTTTGAGAGCTTCAGTTTAAAAACAAAGAAAAATCTCCCCCCTCCATTCCCCAATTATACACCTGTCCCTCGATTAACGCGGTTTTTTTTAACGCGGTTTTAATCTAACG
>JAGXCT010035331.1:46822-67978 GCA_022495035.1 Philopotamus ludificatus
ACGCGGTTTTTCGTGGAACGTATCTACCGCGTTAATCGAGGGACAGGTGTATTCTATTATCCCTGAAATGTAATTAGCATCGAGCCCCTAAAAGTCCCTGTCCGTCATCGAGTCCCACTACTGAGATAATTGACGACTGATAATATTTATTAATAATTTAGAGATTTGTACTATTTTTTTGCATAAAGATAAAATGTGTCATAATTTTTCCCCCCTTGGCGCCTCTCGACGCACCTAATCTTCTGGCGCTTGTGTGCGCCGCACAATCCAGAACACGATTAATTCCAGAACGATAGATCGGAGTTTCTTTGCATTCTAAAATAATATTTAATTATATTTACAGATAAAATAAATCATAATGAATATCTGCAAAGTGACTATCATAATAATATTGAGCGTTGCAGAGGGTATGTGCCATTCTGAAAGATGGGGACAAGTAAGAAGTAGGTATCCATCGTTATATACTCATTAGTATGTATTCTGACTTATTATTTATTTATTGTCACAGAACCTCTTTTATTCGGAAATCAAATACCGCACAGAGCGCTGAACACCAACAATCCAAGGGTCATGAAAAAGATCGTCAACACTCACAACTTTTTCAGAACAAAAGTGAGCCCACCGGCGTCGAACATGCTGAAATTGGTATAACAAAATTAATTAATAGCGCCGTGAACTTTCTGAGCTCACATCTAAATATTCCCACAAATCATAATCACATGGCATTGATATGGTAACCTAGATTTCAGACGTTCAGACATTAAATAATAACATTTCTATCAGTGTCAAGTGTTTTAATGGACCTTAATGACACGCAATAATTTACTAGCATTTTTTGTTAATTTAGAAATGGCACAGAGGAGCAGCCGAGAGGGCAAGACATTGGGCCGGACAATGTCAATTTCTTCAGCACGATCCGGCCGAAAATCGTTACGTGAAGAATTATGGCAACTGCGGACAGAATATTTTCGTGTCGACTCATCAATTGTCGTGGTGAGGCGACGGCTCGCAGTATTGTTTTAAGATCTATTTTAATTTAATTGTCTTGTTTAGGAATTTCGTTATCAAGACTTGGTTCTTGGAGTATCAGAATTTCACGTATGGCTCGATGCATAATAATCTGAAAGCGATAGGTCATTATACTCAGATGGTATGGGCCACAACTCATGAAGTAGGATGCCATTTCACACGGTGTAGTCATGGCGCTCCAGGAGGACGTGCCTACTATAGTTATATATGTGATTATTGCCCTAGGTATGTTGATTTTCAATTAATATTAAGCTAGTTATATTTATTTCAGAAAGTCACAGAGCTCGATGATGAAGAAAGTAGCGTTAATTCTACTTCTGAATCGCACGTTTCACTCGCACTTGGCACATCGTACCGGATGCGAGCGAGAAAAATCGCGCGCGTGGCTACAGCTTGTTTTATTTTTTTTCGCAACTGCGGATAATAAAGGTTAATAATAAGCGGGAACTTCTCCACACCAACATTATCAACTGGACCGTTTAAGGCGGTTTTTTTAGGAGGTTCATGATTGTTCCAGCTTGCGAAGGACATAAAATAATATAGGAAGTTCATAAGAACCCATTAAAAGCTAGTATTGAAGCCTGATAAAAGCGTAGAAGCAAAGGCATCTCTGAATAAAAATATTTTTTTATTGATACTCCTATTCTGAAGACACTGTGCTTCACATCATGCACACTTTGTCATGAAATAAGACTATCCATCTTCAACAGCTACGTCATTGCTCTATACGTACAGTCGCAATATAACGTTTACTAGTTGTGGGAAACTTACTTTGTGGATGCATAAGTTGCTGATAGCGACACGAAACACGTCAAGAATACGACCGTACTTCAACTTCTTCTTTGAACAAAGTATCATCGCCTGCGTATCATCATGGTGAGAAAAGTGGAAGGTAAACAGTATTTGAAAAGCAAGAAGCTGTCGTGGCTCCACAATATTCAAAACCGGATCGGATTGGGAGGTCTAGAATTACTCCAGCTCGACAAAAACAGACACATTTTTATGGACTTTTAAACTGATTCGCTACTAGAAAATTGTTTGACATCATTCAGGAATTAAAAACGAAGGAAAAAGAAGTAATTAATGGAAAATTGGAAGATAGACGATGGTTGGTAAAAAAAGAAGCTCTCGTGGCAACGCAGATCGGATTGGGAGCTCTAGAATCATTCCAGCTCCCAAAAAAATCGAGAAATGTATGGAGAATTGAACAAGAACAGATACTCATCAAAAGACTTGATCTCTGATTTAATCTTATTCAGCTCAAAGAGATCTTTCTTCTCTTTAGTATAAGAATAGTGACTAAATTTTAAATATATGTAATTGCAATATAGATGACTAAAAATATATATCGAGATGAAGATGGGAACTACTAAGGACAAACTTAAAAAGAAAAGTTTGTATGAGGAAAAGGATTCTGTGATTTCTTACGATGAATTAGAATCGGAATATTTACTACACAATTCCGGCTGAGAAATCGAATAAAAACGATTTTATTCTTCAAATTGTCTGCGTCCACTGTTGATCGTCTGCGTCCACTGTTGAACGTCTGCGTCCACGTCCCTCATTGTTTCTATTCTTCTAGACCGTTCGAATCCAGAAGATACATGCAGCATCCATAATGCCTCGGCTACAATGTTTTTTAGTCGTTTAGGTAAACTTTTTTTGCTCATCTGACGCATCGTGCGTAAAAATCTTTGCTTTATCGAGCAACTAATCCTATCCGTCATCACTTCAGCTCTGAGATTCTCCTGATGATAGCTGCTATTTTAGTTCTTCTTAGAAATATTCTCATTGCGTGCATGATCCCGCAAGCTGATCTTAACCATGGATGTGTTCTCCGTAGATCAATAATCGCCTGAGGAGTATAGGTCATGACTTCAATCTCATATATATCAACCTATTGTTGTCTATTTATGTCCAAGATAATTGATTGATTTAGATACTTTTTTGTATGATTTCAGTGGAAATTGGGATGGAAAAATTGGGACACCATACAAAGTGGGAAAACCGTGCAGTCGGTGTCCAAGATATTGCAAATACGACAAGCTCTGCACCAACTCTTGTCCGTACACAGACCAATGGAGTAATTGTCGGGAGCTCTCCTCTTACGGCAAAGGATGGCTCTGCGGCACTAACGACAACGAAGGAAGAAACAGATACAACTATTGTAAAGCCACCTGCTCTTGCAGAAACAAAATTCACGAATGGCGTTGAAATCGATGTCGAACTAAAACTATACTATGAGACTGAACCATTTATATAAATGAATTTTGGATCATAATGGTGCTGAAAATATTATTAATTTTAATTATTAAAACTATATAACAAAAAGATGAAACTCGAGAGTCCAATCAACCCGTTTGCACGGGAATAGCGGATATATTTAGAATATTAAATATATTCAAACTCAGACACTATGACCCAAAAATGATTAATTGTTAATAATTTCAGCATCCGAAAAAAAAACGATGAATGCGGAAATACATTCGACGCAAGAACGATAGATCGAGGTTTCACAAAAATGTTTAATTTATTGAGTTCGAAAGTTTAGTTTAGTTGTTTCTTTCCATCTTTAATTTGATTGTACAATATTATTGAATAAATATGTCGGTCACGTGACCATAAATGTTTAGTAGTTATTGCATTTTGAACCAACCTGTAGTCTACTGATAAGTTAACATACGTAGATCCAGACTAAATATTTATAAGAGATCCTGAATAAAACTGAAATGTTTCTGGTTTCAGTTTCAGAAGTTGTTTAAAGAGTCTGGAGTGGACCGGCGCTTCAAAAACGTGGGTAATTCAACCTCCATCCATCGAAATATTTTTTTTATATTTTTAATTACTCGAATATCAATATCAATGGATGCTGGATAGTAGCATAATAATTTAGAGCAGTTCTTCGAGTAATTGTATATTCGAAAATACACATCCCTCGATTTACGCAGTCTTAGTTTTACACGGTTTTTGTTTTGCCAATAATTTAATATGCGTAAGTTAGTTTAGATTTACACGGTGATTTCTAGAAAATATTACTGTAATTTAATACCGTGGTAAATCAAGGGATGGGTGTGTATCGAATTTTCCGCGAAAATCGTGTAAATTAACCTTAAGAATATATTAAAACCAATATATTTTTTAAATTAAAATATTCATGTTTTGTTCAATACGAAATAATTAATAACATTTGGAACGGTGCATAAAACTAAATTGTCATAATTTTATGTAAAAATTAATCAGAAATCCGTGTGAATTTATCAATAAAACATTTTTAATCCAAAACATAATAAAATATTAATCAGATTAATTGTTATTTCTATTCCAATGCTATTTCCAATTTTGGAAGAATTTTTGGAATGCAATTTTCGGTATGGCGTCTAGCTCTTTCAGAAATTCTGTCTTTATCTCAATATATTTTTTTAAATTATTGGAATTTGTAAATCATGGAATTCCATGCCCGACGAATACGAAAGCCGAGGCATTTTTCGACGGTGTTTTTTTTCCAAAAAATCTTACCTATTTTATTTTTAATTATTTATCATAAGCAAACATGCGAATCCTTTCCGACAGCAAATAAAGTAAGCACCCAATACGGTTACGTATGTCAAGATACGTCAGGTATATGTGTGCCAATACAAAAATTAGCACAATGTCCAAACCGTGAGATTAAAAATAAATATAATTAATATATATTTTTAATTAAAATATTCCTGATTTGTACAACACGAAATAATTAATAACATTTAATTATATTTTTTGCTTTAATTTGGTTAAAATTTTAATTTTCATCGATTAATAATTTTAATCGTGGAAACGTGCATAAAACTAATTTGTCACATTTTTATGTAAAAATCAATCAAAAATCCCTGTGAATTTATCATTAAATTTTTTTTAATCCAAAACATAATAAAATAATTTCACTATTCCAACGCTATTTCCAATTTTGGAAGAATTTTTGGAATGCAATATTTGGCATGGCGGTTAGCTCTTTCGAAAATTCTGTTCTAATCTCAATATATTATTTAGTAGTAGTTTAATATAAGTCAAGGGAGTCCACGTCTGACGAATACGAAGGCATTTTTCGACGGCGTTGTTTTTTTCCAAAAATTCTTTCCTGTTTTATTTTTAATTATTGATTATAACAAAACATGCGAATCCTTTCCGACAGCAAATAAAGTAAGCATCCAATACGGCTACGTATGCCAAGATACGTCAGGTATATGTGTCCCAATACACAATTAAGTTTGTTCAACCCGTGACACAATTATTTTTATATTAATGAATCATTTGAATATTAACCTAAAATTTCATTTCGACGCCATTGATACAAAATGGCGGTTCGTACTTCATTTGGTCTTTTTACTTTTGTTTATTTTAAATAATAATTGATCTTATTGCAAATCCAATGTTGTATTTATCACTGTACCAATGATGTTCAACAGCAACGTCTTAGTCATAATGGGCTCGCACCAGAACTCTGTCTGCGGTCCAGAAAAAATATTTACACCATCCGTAATTGTATACGCTTTCCAAAAAAACGGGTTCAAGGACTCTCGGTTAAATGAAATTATGTAATTTATCGTCGACTCCACATGCAACCGACCAACTAATGCTTAAATATTATTTCTTTATGAGCCAAAATAAACATATGTAACTTTCATAAGTCCATCATCACGCGTGTGTTATCATTAATATGAATATGTAAATATTTAAATTATTAGCGCATTTGTTTGTTTTGATTTTTGCTTAGATCTCGCACAATGAAGCTGATTTTATTGATCGTCTTAA
Source organism: Philopotamus ludificatus (assembly GCA_022495035.1). Classification (NCBI taxonomy): domain Eukaryota; kingdom Metazoa; phylum Arthropoda; class Insecta; order Trichoptera; family Philopotamidae; genus Philopotamus; species Philopotamus ludificatus. The sequence continues at coordinate 52,640 of JAGXCT010035331.1, forward strand.
TAATGGTTACAAATATGGAAGCCGTGTTATTTGGAAGGTTAAGCGGCAGAACGGGTTAATACATTTAAATGCATAAGTGTTATAATCATTTTCGTGTTATTTAATCGATTTCTTTATGTTTATAGGATTTTTGCGATCGATGCAAAGGCCGTTTAGGGATTTAAACACAGCCAATCCCAATGTTCAAGGACTGATCGTGAGCAATCACAATTTTTTCAGAACCAGAGTGAATCCTCCGGCTTCAAACATGCTCGAAATGGTGATCATCGATTGATTGTTTATGTTATTTATTTGTTTATTATATGATTGTCTTGTTTAGCATTGGAGCGACGAAGCAGCTTCAAGGGCCCAGGCTTGGGCCTTACAATGCCAATTCCTGCAACACGATCACGATGACAATCGTTACGTGGAAAACTATGGAAACTGCGGACAAAACATATTCGTATCGACTCATCCCTTCTCATGGTGATCACATCTCGAATCATTACACAATATTTAAACAATGTAAAAATGTGTGCATTTTTTACAGGGAATTTGCTATAAACAAGTGGTTTTCCGAGCATGCGAATTTCACTTATGGATGGGATTACAACAACCTAGAAGCAGTCGGTCACTACACGCAGATGGTTTGGGCAACGACTCATCAAGTCGGATGTTATTTCACACGGTGTCCTTATGGAGATCCCCATGGTCGCGGTTATTACGCTTACATATGCAATTATTGTCCCACGTAAGCTAAACATCTCCAATACTCCAGAAGTAATCGGACGTTTTGTAACATTTTGATGTGAATTTCAGCGGAAATTGGGATTCAAAATACGGAAATCCGTATGAAATTGGAGAGCCTTGCAGCAGCTGTCCGTACAATTGCAAAAATGGAAAACTATGCACAAATTCGTGTCCATATGCGGATTTGTGGAGCAACTGTCGCCAAATCGCAATCTATGGCATGTGCTCGATGAGATACGACTACTGCAAAGCCACGTGCAGCTGCGGAAGGCGTTTGATACACGAATGGAACTGAACATTATGTATTTTATGCTTTAATCGATGATCTTGAACATATATGACGATGCAATAAAACCACTTCTTACGATTCTTCAACTAATCCAGCTGTCAATCATTTATTTCACTCGATGTCATTATCATAAGCGCAACAGCCCTATTCATTTCATCCGGTCTGCCGCCACGTCACTCCATCTTCCGATAAGTTTCAGTGATGCAGCGTCCCACTGTTCACAGTGCAATCAGTTCTGGTCTTGCTTTCCTCCGGGGACAGAAGGGCTTTTTGTACCCATGTTTACGTTATGTCAAACCGGTCCGACACAGTCCCATCCCTTGCCATCCACCAATACCAGCTTTGGGCCAATCTGTGCGCAAATGTTTGAATAACGTTGTAAAATTAAACAGAAGGAATCGTGATACATTTATTGAACACATGTGGTACAAGACAGTGTGCAGCCCCCGGTAGCCTCTGGTCGGTGATCTCTGCCAAGAGTATCTGGCAGGAGAGACTCTCCTCGGTCGATTATGACGTGTTGCCAGGGCTGGGTGTCCACGTGACAACGCGCGAGTCCGCCGTGTGAATGGTGGTCTTAATAAACGGCCATGTTGACGAGAAGAGAATCTCCAGGGTCGTCATGGCGACGCACGTGTGAAGCACGTACTCTATGTGGCTCCATCTCCCGATAGAGCGAAATGCAAGAGTGAGTTCACGCCACAACTGCAGGGAGAAGAAGGAAGACGAACGGGACAATGTTGCCAGGGCGCGTTACGAGAATTGTTACTCTGTGGAATAACCGCCACAGGTGTAACAAAAACAGATTTTTTCTCTAGTGATTTTAAAATTATTCAAGAAAAGGAAGAAGGGAGAGGGAAAGTAGCTTTGCACAACTCTCCGAAAGTCTATACAAAGCGAGCAAATGTTTAGAAAATTACATTACTGAGCATGTCCATGTGTTCGATTGAGGCTTCCACCGGGAAACCCGAATAGGAAATGTCACATCGGATAGCATGCAGAGATGGAGTAGATCGTGACGCGCGACGCTCAGGTGAGGAGAGGACTACTGAACGTGACTGTAATCCTGACAGATGAACCTACACGAACAGTCAAGCTGCCAGCTGCGTACCCTACAATTCCACAGAAGACGAACAATCGCGATTTGCCCGATGCGGCAAAACGCGGCTTTAGCTTTGTCACCCGCGCATTTTACATCTAACAAAAAATTTCCATGTTCGTCTAACAATATATCCAGGTTCTACATTCGAACAACCTTATTATAAAGCCAAACATGGGGAGGACGTGAAGGACTGAGTCAACCCTTGAAGAAGATTGCATCACTCTTGTATGGAGCATCTTCTCTAGGATATTAAATTGTCGCTGATCTTGCTTTACCAGAGCCTAACATTCAGCTCCGTGCGTTAGGACGGGCCCGATTAAGGTAATCTAGAGCTTGACTTTGGTCTTTCTTGAGAGCAGCCTCGACCGTAGAAGCCGTAGAAGTCCAAATTAGCTCCGGTTTGCCAGTACTTCTACTTAACACTCATCATGTTTCCAAATGTTTAATCCATCGATTGCAGCGTTACAAGAACAAAGACTCAAGGACAAAAGTTTTTTGAGTGTTCGACACATAGATCAGCTGATTTTATTGAAATGGGAGTATTCTCAGATTCGACAATTCGACCTGTCATCTCGTTCTACAGCGACATCCGTCAAATCGAACAGAAAGGTATTAGGAACACATAAACGACGAAGAACCATTGTAACAATTTCACATAAAGTATCACATCTATTCTATGATAAGTATCGATGCAAAAGCACAATATTTTAGAGTATAAATTAAGCTCCTCCTCTTTATTAATCGGTTCCTCCTCCGTATACAGTGTGACAAAGATTCTCCAACTGTTCAATAAAATTGATTAATTTTCACATTTACATAGTAACCGATGCGCATTTTGACATTTAAAGATAAAGAATCTCTGATCTGTCGTCTCGCTCTATAGCGACATCCGTATAATTGAACAAATAGGTATTAGGGACACATAAACAATGAGAGGTCTCTGTGACAATAACATGTTTATTTATCGAAATGTATCGATGCAAAAATACAATATTTTATAGAATAAAATTAGCTCCTCCTCCCAATTAATCGGTTCCTCCTCTGCACGCAGTGCGTCAAAGATTCTCCAACTGTTCAATAAATTTTTCCCATTTACGTAGTAATCGGTGCGCATTTTGACATTTAGAGATGAAGAATCGCCGATCTGTCGTCTCGTTCTACAACGATACTCGTCAAATTGAACGAAAAAGTATTAGGAACACATAAACGACGAGGGGTCTCTGTGTCAATAATACATTTAATTATCGATGTTTATCGATGCAAAAATACAATATTTTACAGTATAAATTTAGCTCCTCCTCTTTATTAATCGGTTCCTCCTTCGTATATAGTGTGACAAAGATTCTCCAACTGTTCAATAAAATTGATTAATTTTCAAATTTACATAGTAACCGATGCGCATTTTGACATTTAAAGATAAAGAATCTCTGATCTGTCGTCTCGCTCTATAGCGACATCCGTATAATTGAACAAATAGGTATTAGGGACACATAAACAATGAGAGATCTCTGTGACAATAACTGTTTATTTATCGAAATTTATCGATACAAAATACAATATTTTATATTAAACATATAACTCCTCCTCCTAATTACTTGGCTCCACCTGCGTACATAATGCGTCAAAGATTCTCCAACTGTTCAATAAAATTGATTTATTTTCACATTTTCGTATTAATCGACAATCATATTGGCGTTTAAAGATGTAGAATCGTTGATATGTTTTTCTGCTCTACAGTGACACGCGTCAAATTGAACATATAGGTATTAGGAACACATACACAACGAGGGGTCTCTGTGACAATAACAATTTATTTATCGATATTTATAGACGCAAATACATTATTTTATATTAAATATATAACTCCTCCTCCTGATTGCTTGGCTCCACCTCCATATACAGTGAATCAAAGATTCTTCAACGGTTATAATTAAACAATGACATCGAATATATGAATTAAACGGTTCTCATTTCTGATCCACAATGTGGAAAATTTCCATTGATTGACACGACGATGTCAGAAATTTTGAATTATCACTGTTCATGGGGTATCTCATATTTAAAATCAGAGTTCTCACAGTTTAGCATCGTCCATTGTTACACAGTTTTTTTTTAGCAAAATCAGATTTATTTGCCGTCTGTCTGGTGAGGAAGATACAATGTCCAAACAGCAGCGCGTCCAAGAGATGCAATTATTTAGTCAGATAGCGTTCACGGGCGCTACGGGACTGTTGACCTATGCTAATTCAATTCACAAGAAGAAGAATACGGACACTGAATAGCAAAAGAGCGGCCATCGCCAAAATAACATCGCAGAATATAGAAATTCTGCATTTCATCAGACGGGGATTCACTGAGGCGCGACGTGTGTTTCACGCCCACGAGTAATCAAAAATCCGATGACAAAATTGTTCATCTTTCATCACCTGTATCATTTGTTGGGTAATCACACGTAAAACATTCTGTCGGTCATTGCTAACATCCGTTCCAATAAAAAAAAAATGGCTACCGCGGATATCCAGAATAGTCGAAGACTGCGCGTGCGCGTTACGGTTCGCTTCCTCCGCTGCAACTATTGTCCTTCAAACCTTTTTTTTGGCCTAACGTTTACAAAATCGTATTATAAACACACATGACAAAACATTATTATTTTAACTACACATTGTCAACGTAATTGGAACAAAAATAAACGTATAATCAATGAAAAAAACCATAACCTATTAAATAAAAAAACATAACCTAAAAACATACTACGCACGTACACATTGAACCACGTTCAAGTTTCTCCGTATCAGATCAGTGTGAAGGCTATTCGATTCAGAAATCTTATCATGTCAGGGGTAGTCAAGCGGCCGAAACGCGCCTCGGTTCGCTGGGCACCCCTTGCTTGAATTTTTAAACGCACGGGGAAGTATATGGCTTTCTTCTGTAATTCCGTAACAGGTGTACAGGAAACGGACTTGTACGCGGCATTCTGTAATCACTTTTAAATACATTAACGGTACAAGAATCCTGATGTACTAGTCATGTAAGTGGATCAGAGTTTTTCAAACGATGGTATTAAAAATATTGAAGAAAAATAACATATTCTGATGATGGACACAAACAATGTTACAAAAGAAGTAAATACAATTGGATAGCATTGATTAATCTCATTTGTATGTATGGAAGCATTTGAAATGTGGAAGGAACACGTCAAGAATACAACTGTACTTCAGCTTCTTTACGAGGACGAGAGCTTTGCACGTGGACCAAATTATCGCTTTCTAGAGACCATCGTTATGACCACCAAGTGGTACATAAAGGATGGCTGAGAAGAAAGGAGCTGTCGTGGCTCTACGACATTCCCAACTGTACTAGATTGGGAGACGTATTTATGGACAAAAAAACCAGAATCAGTCACCTAAGTCCAAAACTGGACACTTCAAAAAGAAAAAGATCATCAACATTACGCCTTTTCCGCATATTTCTTCAATTTGTATTGAAGAATGGATAAGGTGGAGAGAAGAGAATGGTGAAAGATTTGTAAGTTGTGCCGAAGACAATTCTTTAAAGAAATATAGACTTATTGTATTAGAGATACATAAATTGAAGATGAAGCTGATGAATATCGATCACTATATATTGTTCTAGAACGAAAACATATTAACCTAGCCGTGCCGATGGGTTCGATTGGGGACCCCAAGTTTTTTCTCGAATAACGCTTTTAATATAAATCCTACATGTCACAAACGTTCTGTATTTGTCTAAAAAAGTCTAAAGAATAATATTATAAATAATCATTATCTATTATTGTATGCATGGCTGTTAATTTTCGCTCGCATCTTTAAATGCTTGGGGTATCTGAGACACCCCATTAGGTTGACGCGGTTATTTTCGAGCCGCCGTGACGGATGATTGTACAACAGTCATGCCATAAAAACCAGATATTATTTTCATTGTAAAATCTGAAGAGACCGATGGTAGTCGAGAACGTCAAACCAGATCTAATCAAAGATAGAACATAACCTCGCAGCAGCTATTCGGACCGCTGAATCGAAGGAGGACTAGAGATGTATTGTCCAACTGAAGACTCGTCATGGCCATGCTGCTCGGACATGAAGCTTCAATGCAAAAGAAATAATTCACATGATATCTGATTGAAAAAAAAAATGCTGAATAATTTACTGAATTGTGCCTTCTTCAACCACAATTCAAGTGTTTACATTTCTAGTTCTAAAGTCATTGAAAATGATTTCAATCTTCAGAATCATTGCTTTCTTCAATGTAGTGCTCTGCAAGTTATTGAAGATCCTAGTTTGTAATGCTTTTTTAGGTGGAAGAGTGAGACTCTTCACGTTTCTGCGCTCTTATTATTAGACGAAGTCTTCAGCTTTATTTGTATGTTCTTCTACTTAAAACTATATGTTTAGTTATCTATGTTTTATCATTGAGATGTGAGTTTGAGACATCTGATAAAAATATATATTGAAAACACCCTGTATATAGCACTGCAGTCCAGAATAAACAATACGCGATAGTCGTGCTTGATGTATCACCCCACTGTATCACACTCTCTAGAAAATAAATACCCAAATTCCCTTGCATCGTCGGCAAGGCCTTGAGTTTACCGGTGGTATATGCTCAATGTTACCGGCACAGGTGAGGGAACTAAGGGCACAGGATGTCACCGCTGTCAAGAAGGGACGAGGCACTTCCGGCGAGGGCCCCATCGAGCGCCCAGGGGCTAGGGAGTAGGGACACACCTGACCCCTGCGGTCAGATTGACCAGTCTTGCGTGGACTAGCCGAGCGCCAACACCTGGCCGACCGGCAATCGGACCTGCTCACGTGGGAATCTGTTTTGACACAACAATGGACTCCAGTGAATAATAAATCGAGGCGTGTTTCGGAATAAGTGATTCAGTGATGTGAACATGGCCGTGATACGTGTGACGAGAATGCAAACGTCGAAAAATAATTCAAAATTGATAATTTTCACTGCTTTCTAATATATATATACATAATCAGAGATTTCATCTCGCCGATGCATATACTCTTGGAGAATAAATGCTGTGATGCAGCAAGATGATAATGGTGTGCAACGCTTCAGTGACGATTGACAGCACTGTCATCAAAGACAGACGTCTGTCAGAACCCACCGTCGAATTGCCGAAGAGGAAAAATACGTTCAGACGACTGGCATCTACCAGAGGTCTGAATCGTCTCACTACTAAAATATTGGAGATAGACAGTAGAGATACGAGCGAACGTCAGAAATCGGGATGGGTCAGGATATACGCCGGTCCAGAGCCGTTCGCAGATATGAAGAGCCAACTGCTCTTCATCAATCGAGACTCTAATGTTAAGACTGTATCAAAGAAGCTGTCGTTGAATACAGATTTAACCATCTGGATACAATTCGGAGGCGGACAATCTCGAAGGCTATCGAACGAAGACTGCCCTCTTGAAATTCAAGATGAGTACTTGATACGCTTGGGATTCGACGATATATCAAGAAGATCTCGATTGGGAATTGATCCTGATCTGAGATACATACTGAGGTTGCATGGTGGATACGCGTGTCCATCCCAACTACCTGGTATTCCAAAATCGGCGCCATTGCAGGTGCTGAAAGGATTGGTTTTTCCAAATTGGAAACGAAGACCTGTTGCTCTCATAGACACAAAATTATTGCTCTATCCAGGTATTATATTCAGAAATTCTGTCTTTATCTCTTCAATGTTTATACAACGTCGTTATTTCATGTTTTTTTCCGACATTTATACAAGAAAAAATCGTTTAGCACATCAAAACACGTGAAACAATTTATATAACCGACAATAAAGTAAGCATCTAATTTGGTTGTCAATGTCAAGATACGTCAGTAATCGTTAGACTTATACCGCCCACGAAATTAAAAAACTTCTATGCATTTAAAAAAAAAAAACAAATAAATCACGATATTATACGGGGTTTATTGAATATTATTTTTTATTTGGCCATAATTACTATTGTTGTGTCCATTCAAATAAATATATTTTTTGAAATACAATGTTCTTAATATCAGAAACGATTGGATTTATTGGATTTTTTTTGAAGAAAAAACAATTGAATCACGATGTTATACGAGCATTGCCGAAAATTATTTTTTTATTTGGCCATAATTCATTTTTTTGTGTCCATGTAAATACATATATATTTATTAATTATAATGTATTTAATGCCAGTAACAATTGGACTTAAGCAAGAGACGAAATTAAAAATGTTTTTTTAAAAAATAAAACAATTGAATCACGATATTATACTGGGATTATCGAAAATTATTTTTTATTTGGCCATAATTACTGTTGTTGTGTCCATTCAAATTAGTATATTATTTTAATTAGAATGTACTAAATATCAGGTACAATTCGAAATTCCATATTTTTTTGAAGAAAAAAAAACAATTGAATCACGATATTATACGGGGCTTACCGAAACTTATTTTTTATTTGGCCATAACTACTTTTTTAGTGTCCGTTTGAATAAATATTTATTTTTTAATTACCATGTACACAACGGCAGGAACAATTGGACATAAACAGCACGCGAAATTCGATAATTTCACTCATACTTTGAAAGAAAAAAACAATTGAATCACCACACTATACGGACATTGCCGATTATTATTTTTTTTGGCCATAATAACGTTTTTCGTGTCTATGCGAATAAATAAATATTTTTTAATTATAATTGACGCAATGGCAGGATTAATTGGACTTATATAAAAAGCGAAATTAAAAAAATACATTTTTTAAAAAAAAATGAATCACGTTATTATACGGGGATTACCGAAAATTATTTTTTATTTCGCCATAACTACAATTGTTGTGTTCGTTCAAATTAATATATTTTTTTAAATTAGAATGTACCTAATATCAGGTACAATTGGACTTATAATTCAAAAAATCTTTTTTTGAAGAAAAAAAGCAATTGAATCACCACATTATACGGACATTGTCGATTATTTTTTTTGGCCATAATAAACTTAAGCAGCAGGCAAAATTAAAAAAATACATGTTTTTTTGAAAAAAAACAACTGAATCACGGATATTACTGAAAATTATTTTTTATTTGGCCATAAATCATTTTTTCATTTCCATTTGAATAAATATATAAATTTAATTACAATGTGATTAATGTCAGTAACAATTAGACTTATACAGCAGGTGAAATTAAAAAAAAAAAAAATGAATCACGATATTATACGGGGATTACCGAAAATTATTTTTTATTTGACTACGTTCTACTATTACCGAGTCGTTTCGAATAAATATATAGTAATTAGCAGTGTATTAATAAAATATATTATTTTAGGATGTATGGAAGGACCTCCGGAGGTCTTGGAGATGTCAGATGGCGAAATTGAGCTGCAAGGACCGAAATCTAATCGTCTCGTCCTTCGCGTCACACCACCACTGCCAGCAAACGCGTCGAATAATCCCGTTTCCAAGGACCGTCACATATTTTTCGGTTTTGACAATTATTGGGAGAGAAATTTGTGGTTCGCATGGCTGAAGGAGGTACGTTTAAGTGTTATTACATTCTTGTTGCATGTCAAAAACGTTAAAAATGATGAAAAAAATGTATCATACGTATAATGTAATGTAACGCGTTGATGATTATCACTTCTGTAATGCACTTGTTGAGCAATAGAAAATACAAGTTTCTTTTTCTGCTCGAGAAAGTGAAATTTATTAAAAGCCAGTTTGCGCATAATTTATAATTGCTGATTTTATAAGCGAGATCTGTATCGAGAAAAGCATAATTTATCAAATGAATACATTTTCCGTTAATTTATCCAATATTCGAACCATTCAAAATTAATGAAAATGCTATAAAAAATAATGAAAATTTTTCATAGGTGTCTCTTTAAATAATTATTATAATACATTGCTTTTTGTCAATCATACTGTCATCATCTGACTCGATAATCATTAAAGCTATTTTAATAATGTTTCAGTATCTATCTGTTGATTTTTATTAATTTTATTTAATTAGTGACTGATTTTTTAATGAATATAATTGTTTTGAGACACCTGCGATGAAAATGCATTATCATTTTTTATTATAAAATAATTTCATCGTTTAATTTTAATTTGATAAATCCGCAATCACACTCACTCGCATATTATATATTCCGTTGGGTTATTTTCGGGAAATACAGTGCGTAAAGTATTCAACTTTTTTTCCAGTCAATTTCCCAGCGTGCATGGACCAATCACCGTTGCCAATGCAAATGCAGAGCCGAAATTGCGTTTCGTCACGATTGTCTTTGAGCGAATCATTTTTCTCGTAAAAATTAGCTGACACATATATTCGGGTTAGTTGAGCATTGTAAGTGCATAACGGGCGATTTAGAAAAATGCATTCGTCAGGGTCGTGGCCGAATATTGTTGAACAAAACGATTTTTCATATGGCATCAAAGAATCATTGTTCTTGTAACTGTATTATTAAATAAATTTATTCATATCTAAAACTGGGAAAATAAAAAACATCTAATAAAACTAAAACTACCTTTCAAACAAAAAAAACTTGAAAACAGATTTGAATATAATAATTAACTATAAATATTTATTTATTTCAATAAAAAAAACAATGCGTGATTGGTATTACAGATTAACCCAGGTCGCCAATCACGTATAAAAACATAAAACAAATATAAATAAAGAGCAGTAATATAAAGTAACAACAAAAAAAGCAATTAAGAGCAATGAACGTAATAAATATGGATAAATATGCTAAGATAATAAAAAAAATGTTTAAATACAGCAGAGTAATAGCTCTGGTTACCGGAGAGCTTCCGAGAGTACCTGTCCTCATATTTGTGGAAGAAAAAGCACACGAGAATGAGCTCGATGATATCGAGTTTGGGCCCATTAGGGCAACTCGCACAGTACAAGGGAGTTATGTACTGCGCTAACCAAAAGCTTGAAGAAGATCTTTGCCTAGGAGATTAACCTTCTTTTTTCCAGAGTTACATATCCCAGGCAACCCTGTATCCATACGCTGGGGTATAAGCTGAGATAGAATCCAAACTCCCTCATGTAGAGATATCTTAGAAATTTATTCTGTATCCCACCCAAAAGAAGAAGAACCCAAAACTATCTAGTTACAAAATGAATCTAGCATGATCGACTTTATCAAAGTCGTTATAGATGACGTTGACTTGGACGTTATCGACACAAAATTTGAAAAACCAAGAACCAAGTGACTGTTGAACGTCTAGGTCGAAATCCTTGTCCAAATAAATATGGGAGTATTTTTCGACAGTTTCCACAAGTCTGAAAATTGATATATTATATTGACAAATTAGTTTGGATGATAATTATTGAATGGTTCGTCATTTTCATTGGTTTTTCATTCATTCTACATTTTTTAAGCTTAAAATATGATTTATTCACAATAAAGAAAACAGGTTTTTATCACATTAAAACATTTTTAAGACTGAGATTTTCATAAATTCGCATTAAATAGAATATTGACTGTGTTTTTTTTTAATTTTATATTGCATTCGATATCGAAGACATATGAAAATAATAAATATGCAATCATGAATCACTAGATTTATGGAAATTATTTTTTATTTGGCCATAACTCGTTTTTTCGTGTCCATTCGAATAAATGTATATTTTTTTAAACTACAATGTACGTTTTGTTCCTTTTTTGCGTGTATAAAAACGCAGTAATAAACGCATCCGTTTGTTATACGATAAAGAAAAATATATCATTATCATTAAAAAAAGTTAGATTTTTGGATGCGGACTGGCTTGTTCTGTCCTGTTTTGTTGATGCACTCATCCCTGACGTATCTTGACATTCTAAGCCATATTAGACGTATACTAAAATATTGGATGTTGATATGATTTCACGTATTTTGATAAAACGACTATGAAAGTATTGAAAAATGTCAAACAATCACAATTTCTAGATCAAAGGATCCCCATCATTTTTAATTACAGACGTGGGAACAGTAACTTTTCCTAAGCAATCGCCGAGTGCTATACGATACATCGCTTTGGAGCTTGCACGAATTAGGTTCCATTATATGAGCGCTTTATGACGCCTCGAATTCCCTCAGATTAGAGAAAATCCAGAAGAAATTTCTAAAATATCTCTATAAGAGGTAGTTTGGATTCTACCCAAGTTTGTACCCCAGCTACCTGGGGTATGTAATACTCAAGAAAAGAAGATCGATCGACTTAGCAAAGCACTTCTTCGAGCTGTTGGTTGGCGCAGTACATAACCCCCTTGTACTGTGCGAGTAGCCCTTATGGGCGCCACCTCACTACCATCGAGCTCGTTCACGTGTGCTCTTTCTTCCGCCAAATGCGAGGACAGGAAACCCTCCGGTAACCAGAGTTATTATTCCGCCCCGTAAGGTAACGCTTGCAATGTTGGAGGTCAGATGCTAAGTGTGTGTTCAAACTGAGTTCTCTAAAGAATTCGAGACACACTGCGGTTTGAGACATTGTGATGCTCTGGCATGTTTGTTGTTTAACATAGTACTCGAAGGTGTAATAAGAGACTCCGGTGTGGAAACAACTGGCACCATTCTTAATAAATCCGTGCAACTTCTTCTCTATGCGGACGACATCATCATAGACATGGGGCCAGAATCTCAACGAATAATGAGAGCGGCAATTGGCATGGGATTAAGGATAAACGAGACCAAGACAAATTACATGCCCATATACCAAGCACTAAATAAAACTATTTTGGAAGTACGAAGAAGAACCATGGTGACAAACTGGTGTTGATTTTGACTTTAAAAGCATCTACGGTCGAAATTCCTCTCAAAGAAGACTAAAGTCAAGCCCTATATGACCCTCATCAAGCCCGTCCTAACATACATGTCTGAACGTTGGGTTGTGATGAAACAAAATTAGCTACAACTGAGAATACTGGAAAGGAGGATTCTGAGACGAATATTTGGAGCCGTATTCGACAGGAAATGGCGTGTCCGAACTAACGAGGAGCTGTATTGACTATACAAGGATATACCAGTCACAGCTGTCATCAGAGTGGCCAGACTCCAGTGGGCCGGTCAGGTGCCTAGGATGCGGAACAGGCAGCCACCGAAAAGGGGTATGCTTAATAAGCCTTCCAGTCGCTCGACCTTGAAATCCAGCCGAAGGCCGTCTTAAAAAAATAGTCCAGTTGTCGTCGGTGCTACTACAACTTGTCCATTCGAAGGCGAATCCTTGGCAAATCTAAAATCACGCGTCCGCGAATCGGCTTTTGATCAGAGGCAGGAAAGGTGGAATTCCTTCCCCAGAGATCGGACTACCTATCTCTTCTCTCCTGACATCAGAGCCAGGCTTAATTGTAGCTGGTTCTTTCCAGATTTTTGGGCCAGTCAATTCCTGACGCCACGGTAATTTCAAGGCTAAACTTAAAGAGTTTAACCTTGTAGCATCTCCGCACTGCTAATGTCGATACTTCTTGTCCTTCCCTGGACGTTGTGCGTCACGACCTATTCCATGCTGTCTGATACATTTCCTCTACGAGTTTCCCGGTGGGGAAATGCCTTTTCCCTCGCCCTTCTTCGTTTTCTTAATATTTTTTTAAATCACGTGTTTCAAGAAAAAAAATAGCTTTTGTTGCATCGGTCGAGCTGGCCCCAAGCCGGTATATGTGGTGTGAGTGGATGGCAAGGGTTGAAACTGTATCGGACCGGTCTGAATACACATCCTGAATACAAAAGAAGCCCTCCTGTCCTCGGAGGAAAGGAAGAGCAAGGCTGAAGTGGTTGGACTATGTACAGCAGGCATTGAAACTTACCGGAAACTTACTAGCGGCAGACCGGATAAAATAGAGAAGGGTGTTGAACAAGGTCAGGGCTCTACAATAGGGCTCTTGCGACTGTGATGATGATGATGATGATGATGATGATATTGTGTTAAAAAATGCTAACATACGTCATTCCAATAAGATGAACAAAAGATGACTGATGATAAAATCGCATTGCGAATATGCGACATTAATTCTGGGTACCCATAATATTGAAGAAGTATTTTTATTATGTTTACTGAAACGTAACAACAATTTTGGCACATTAAAAAAGAAAATCCAAATTACATCACTAATTTGTGCGCCTCGAAAGCAGATCCCTCGATTGTCGCTGTACAATTGAATTTTCGCGTACGGCTCAAATGACACAATCGACAATGGCATTCGATAATAGCCCACCGCGAGAGCAGAGCCGGTTGGTGACACCGTCGATCGTCTTCATTGTCGCGGAAGCGCGCTCTTCCTCCTCAGTTGGTGGTCGTCATTCATCGTCAACGCGACATTCACCTTCGCGCATCCGCGCCACTCGTCTGCTAATATAATCCGCGCGTGAAAGATGCGACGGATAAATTATTCATCGGCTGAAAGTTAACACCGTTTCATCTGAAAACAATTCTTGTGCCGTCCGTCGCATCCGCAACACGCACCGACGATTTATCGCATCGACAAGTCTCTAACGAAAGTGATAGCTTCCATTGTATGCAGATTTTCGTGTTAAATTTTCCGCGATGACCGTTGGCGCGAAGTGGTTCCGGATGAGTTCGGTCGAAGTGCAACGCCTGCAACATCCTAAGGACCTGTAGATTCCAACGATTGTGTTGTTGTTTGTTGTTGTTATACGACACAACCGTGATGTTGTTGAGTGTATGTACCGTAGAGCACGTGAAGATGAAGTCGCGTGTGACGTTTCATGAGTCTGATGACCTCAGCGTCACGTCGGGATTCGAGCATGATTCGCTTGAACCCCTCACAGCAAAAAAGGAGGTGATTTTTAAAAGGCATATTTATTTTTGTAACAATCAAATCACTTCTTCGACTTTCTCTCCATAATTAAATTCTTTGTAAAAGAGAAGTGCATGTGTGCATATCTCTATTCTCATTTTCATCTCCTCAAGTCTTGCATGATATTTAATTGTTTACTCTAAATCCCTTTAATACGTTTTAAAGATGCTTTAATATTATCTTTCTGCTCTAAAAAGTAATGTTGATATTGAGTAATTTATCCATAATAAAATCGAAGATATACAAGAATAATATAGCATTTATAACTACGAAACATAAATTACAAGATTTTTATTGAAAAACCATGCAAAAACGCATTTTCTTCAAAATATAATCGGCGCCACTAAATTTCGCGAGTTGGTTTTAATGCAGCAAATTTGTTTCAGTATTTAATTAAAATATT
>JAGXCT010035332.1:0-48060 GCA_022495035.1 Philopotamus ludificatus
CGCCCGGCTTCAGCGAAAAGTACCGCGCGAAATCGCCCGGACTGTAACGTGTTAAAAGAGTTATTCGAGAAAAATCAAAAACATCGGGATTAGGTTAATAATTAACGGTAAAAAGTACATTATTTTTATATTCTGTTATAAACATGATGAAATCGCATTAGTAGAAAATAAATTTGTCAACTATTATTAATAAATCTCTTTTAAATTTAAATTTGTTTTCATAAAATAAAAGTATAATGGCAACATTATAAAAGTTTGACGTTTATGAGCCGGCCGCTCATACATCGTTTCATATTTGAATTGTTTAGTGATATAATATTGTTCGAACACTTTGAATGCTAAAAATATCAGTAATCAGTTGGTAAATGAATAAATTAACTCGTTTACAAGCTCATTGCAAAAACATCTTATTCAAAGTAATTATGAAATATGATTTCTTATGAAAATTAGTATGTTCGTGAATTTTTAACGGTGATCGAGACTAAAAAATATCTGTCTAGTCATAAATTGACAAATGAAACCTAATTATGCTACATTATGTTGTTTCAAATCGTATACAATGCGACGAAGGTCGTTTGAAACATTAGTACAACAATGTACCTTGTAAATTATATCTCTATATTCATATGTTGACAAGGCCTCATGATTTTTTTAAAATTTTATTTAATAATTTTAACCGATTATATATAAAATATTATTTTTCAGATGCCGAAACCTAAGGAAAATGCTAAATCTATTCATAAAGATGTACGTAATCGTAATTATAATGTATTTTATCTGTAATGAATATTTATTTATGAATAAAAAATAAATTTTAGGTTAAAAACGTCTCTAGTACTTTCAGCAAAGATAAATCCGGAAATATTTTGATTAAAATACATGCAAAACCAGGCGCCAAATGTAATTCCATAACAGGTAATTAATTGAAATTCGTTTAACGATTATAATATTGTAATTATTGAATGGTTATTAATATTAGATATCAGCGACGAAGGAGTCGGAGTTCAAATAAATGCGCCCCCCGTCGAAGGCGAAGCGAATACAGAGCTCGTTAAATACATGTCTCGTGTATTAGGACTGCGTAAAAGCGACGTCTCATTAGAAAAGGTAAATAAATGCATTTTTAATATATTAGGGGGACCGTAAAGTAATCAAAATTTCCTCGATGAGCTCATTCCTTTAGTTTGTGTCGAGACTTGTTATTATGTTGAAGCTATGGTTGGAAATTTTATTTTTTGGTTAAAATCTTTGTTTCTACTAAGGGGAAAGATGTTAAGGTCAACAATAGAAGAAACACACTTACGTCATTGCATGCTATTTTTGTTCCGTCAAGGAATGAAGGCAAACGAAGCAGGGAAAAAAATTACCGAGGATATTCTGAAACTAAACAAGTGTCATCGGTGGTTTAAAAACTTTAAAAATGGAAATAGGAATCTCAAGGATGTCATACGAAAAGGACGAACCCAAAAATTAGATGATGATATCCTGGAGGCAACGGGGAATTCAGATCGTCGTCAAACAATTGAGGAATTATCATTGAAGATTGGTTGTCCATAGTCTGCAGTTCAGGACCATCTTTATCGCATAGGAAAATTGTACAGGCAAGGAATTTATGTTCCTCATGAATTGACAGAGACGGGGCTCGATCAATGCCGTACCATCTGCACGTCTCTTTTGTCTTGGTATGAGTCCGATTATTTTTTGCAGCGAATTGTAACTGGAGATGAGAAGTGTCAATCAATACATTACGATACTAGGACCGAGAAGAACAAGAGCGTCAAAAGTTAACCTTATAACCAACAGTATTTCAACATGTATAAAATACATTTTGGGAACGATAAAGCTGACTGACCCTCAACTACAAATCTAGATGTTCTAGGCCCATGCTCTTTACGCCAAATGGCGTCAGCGGCTTCTAAAGTTTGGGGCAATTTTACGCCAAATGGCGTCAGCGGGTCTTAAAGTGTTAATAAGTTTTTTCGGGAGATTGAAAATGATGGAAATTATTTTGATTACTCTTTGGTCCCCTCAATATTATTGTATTTATTAATATTTAAATTTAAATTTCAGGGATCGAAATCTCGGAACAAAACGATAATGGTATCGTCCGGCTCTCTTGACATCGAGCAGATAGAATCTTTAATCAAAACCGAGATAAACAGATGATAAATGATTTATTTGCATATTGAATACTTTTGTGGATGAGGATTGAGCGGGACGATATTCGAAATAAAAGCAACGATCTTAGATGAAAGTCATGTATTAAACATTAAATATTTGTCCAAAATCAAATTTAACACATAATAATAATTAAACATTTATATATATTATTTCGTAGCTTATTTTGCAAAATAATTATTTTAATTAATTTATCGCAATCGTAGAGTTACAGCTGGAACGATTCGAGATTTACAGTCAATACGTCGCTGACCAAGCAATCGGAGGGCTAAACAAAACAATAAATTAGTGAGTCATTAATTTTTTTAATATAGAATTTAATTAATAAATTTTACCTCCGGGCAAATACCGATGAGGGCGTCGGCGTGTCCGTAAAACTCCTCTTTCAATGATATAACGATGGTTTGAAGATTCATGGTTTTGTCTCGGATGTATTTCGCCACTTTGCCGATGTTGGTGTTGTCTAAGGCGGCGTCGATCTCGTCCAGCAAGAAGAACGGTGCCGGATGGTAGCTGTGGATCGCGAATAAGAGCGCCAGAGCGGCGACGGTTTTTTCTCCACCGGATAAATTCGACATGGGCTGGAAACGCTTTCCGGGAGCTACGCAATTATAATTGATGCCGTCCAAATACGGTTCTTCCGGATTCTCCGGGCCGAGAAACGCCTGAGCCGATTGATTCATCGCCAACGACTTGTATATAGCGTCGATCTCGTTTGCGACGTGATCGAAGCACTGAACGAACTTGTTATGTCTCTCTTTTTTAACGCGCTCGAACGATAATTTCGCTTTATGCGCCTTTTTACGAGCGACTTCGAACGCTCTATTGGTAACGTTGACTTTTTCACGCACTTCGTCCAGCTTTTGCATAGCCTAAACGAGAATACAACATAATTAAACAACTATAAACGGATATTTTATTAATTATATAACATACCCTCATGTTCGGAGCCTGTATCTTATCGACGGTTTGCTGTAGATTGTATATGGATTTGCTCAATTTATCCGCCTTCTTCTTGATATCGTCCAATTCTTCCAACTCCCGCATTTCTTCGCTCAATAAACTGTAGTCTATCCTTATTCTGAAAAATTAACGTACAATAATTAATAAAATTAGTCGTTACTTATTTAATCGTTGTGTATTACCTGGATTCCTTTTCGATCATTGCCGTGGTGCTCATGTACGACGAAGAATCGTTTTCATTCGAGGAGTTCTCCGTGGTGAATATGTCGGCCATATTTCCATGTTTCATCGGGATTAGAACGTCGTCGATCTGAAAATACGTTTAGATAATAAAATCGGCTGTCAAATTAATATGCGTAGAATTAAAATCCATTATTTTTAAAATAGTCGGATAGAACTTTATTTAGAGTGTCAGTCACCGGTGACTGACACGGTGAAATATTATCAAAACCTACGTTTTTTAGTTCTTTTTAAACTAATAATCGTGTGTAAATATGCAAAATAATTTATCTATTCCTTGAAATTGGCATATTAATTTTTTTAGCTATAAAAATCTTCATATTTTGATATTTAACTGAAAGTAAAAAATGGACTGATAAATTGTATGGTAGGACGCCTTGTCTAGTACATCATCTCGGTTTACAACTGAGATTGTGGAGTATTTCTTTAAATCAATAACTGTCAGTCACCGGTGACTGACACGGTACGCTACGTATTATTTATATAGTAAGCTTCCTCGAGCTTACCGATGTTGATATATTGAGGTTTGCTTAAAATTCAATAAAAAAAATGGAATGAGAAATCTTAGAAAACTAAAATAGATGCGTTCTGGTTGTAGTAGTTTTTCTACACTAGCTCGTAAATTTAGTCGATAAACCAAGAAGTCGTATAAAATTTTGAGGTATATATCAACCAGGGCCGCATGGTGTTGATGTTGGGTGTGCTGAATGTGGAAAAAAAAATACAGTTTTATTTTTAATGAATTTTATTATTATTTATACGTTAATTCTATTCTTCGTTTTTGCGACATAAATTTTTTAATGGAACTATCGTAAAGTGTGTTTTCTGTTTTAGTTTTACGAGTATTTTTTTCTCCATTGATATTACTTTTTATGTCGCAAAAATGAAGAATAGAATTATTGTGTAAATAATAATAAAATTCATTAAAAAAAAACCATTTTTTTTCCACATTCAGCACACCCAACATCAAGTCCACCGTACGCCACTGATATCAGCCACTTATTGATTAAAACAAATGGCAAAAATAAAGAATCAATCGTACAATTTTCGATACTCCATGAACGTAGTGTGGAAGAAGCTATGATCGGAGATATCCAAGTATTACCAACAAGAAGAGCATTACGAACATAACCTAATCGAAACAGTAAGACCAGGAGATGTAGACAAGTAGGATATTGAGGAGTTACTGCAGGTTTCTGGTGAGAACTTTACAAAAGAAGACCTTAAGAATTGGGAGAACAAGTAGAACTTGAGAATAGTGATTCTGAAAACGATGAATCCAAAGAACCTACTACAGTTTTCTTTAATAAAAGTTTGATAACATAAACTGTTGATCAAATTGTAGTGAACTAAGGAGTTTTTGCTTTTACTCGATAGATAAGGGTTTTGTGATTCTTTTGAGATATGTTTTGTGTGGTGCACTTCACATTAAAGTGTTGTTTCAAACCCTTGAAATGAAGAGTAAAGGTTCCCATTTCGGGGACGGATCTTCTGTATAGTTGCGAGACATGGACGAATGATACTGAAGAATGTTGAAGATTACATGGATGAAACACAACTGTCCTTCAACTTCTTCACATGGAGCGGGAGCTTTTGGATACCTCCAAAACACGTAAAATTGATTAAATCATTTGTGGACCAAAGTATTGCCTTCTGCAGACCATCATGGAGGGAAACGTAGAAGGTAAACGGTGGTTGGGGAGAAAGAAGCTGTCATGGCTCCGCAATATTCACAACATGACCGGATTGGGAGCTTCAGAATAGTTCCAGCTCTTCAAAAACGGAAAATTATATGGAAAAAAAATAAGGACAGATCGCCTACTCTGCTTGACGGGTAAAAATGGAGCCATTTTTAAACAGATGATGAAGAATGGGTTATCTATGACTATGGGTTGATAAGGATCAACCATCCTTATCAGACCCGGAAGCAAACATTCATGGAAAGGTCTCATTATGTGTATGGTGGGACCGCAGATATAGACATTCATCAGCTAAATGATCACATCCACCTTACTCCCTGGATCTTGTCCCCACGGGCTACCACCGATTTTGTTCCTTACATAACTTTTGAAGAGCAAGTCAATTAGGCTATCGAAAATTCCAATCGAGATCAGAAGCAGCTGCAATGACTAACTCGATGGAGCCGAAGAAGTGCTAAAATTCAAGATAAAAATATAGATTATACCTTGCATTGCTTAAGCATATTGTGACGATCGCTCTTTTTGCTTTCAATCTTCGATTCGAACGACGCTACTTGTTTCTGCACGGCCATAATATCCTTGGCTATGTTACCGACTTCGCGACGTGCCTGTATTTATTAAAAAATATATATTAAACTCGACGAATATATCGTATTCGAACATAAAATGATTTGTCATATATTTACCTTTCCCATTTCGTCTTCCATCTGTTCGATTTGGTGACGTTTCGCTTGACGTTCTCCTTTCAATTCCTCGGCACGTTGCAGTTCACGATCGATATCGCTGCGTTGTTTAGTTTCGGCTTGCCGGGACCTATCCAACTCGTCCTCTCCGTCTTGTACGGCACGCTCCCATCTCAAAACGTTCTCTAAAATAATCATAAATATAAATATCCATTTTTTGTATAAACGAATAATAATAAAATACGATATATTACTTTGTGTATCGCGCGATTTTTCAAACTCCAAATTGCTCGTGATTCTATCGATTTGAGATTCAAACTCCATCTTCTTCTTGGTTCGTTCCTGTTGATTTCTCAACTCTCTCTCTTCGTATTGTCTGAAAAAAATTGAGAACATATTAAAACGATGCATCCGATCGTGAGTGAAAACGACACTGATATACTAACCTTATATTAGCGACGCCAATATCGTTACAGAATTGTTTGAAAACATCGTCCTCGACAGTGTTCATCCGTTCTTTGATCTGTTGAATTTTCTCGTTACGTTTCTGCATCTTATTTTCAATATCTGAAATATACGGCTGAAAAACGACGATAATAAATAACAATCGTTAACGATAATCGTGTAATTTAAATTAAATACCCCGAATGTCTCCATCTTGGCTTCCAATTTCGATATCTCCTCTTCCAACGTTTTAATTTGTTTCATCTGTAATCAATATTTAGTATTAAAACGATAATATAATAATAAAATATATATTAGGAGGACCGAAAAGTAATCAAAATCATTTCGATGAGCTTTGGTTTGTGTCGAGATACTAAAAATGACGCACGAAAAGGACGACCCCAAAAATTAGATGATGATGTTCCGGAGACGACGGCGGATTCAGATCCTCGTCAAACAATTGAGGAATTATCATTGATGATTGATTGAATATGGTCTACAGTTCGGGATCATCTTCGTCGCATAGGAAAATTATACAGGCAAGGACTTTGAGTTCCTCGTGAATTGACGGAGACGGTGCGTCTCTTTTGTCTTGGTATGAAGCCAATCTTTTTTTGCAGTTTTGAGCTCATAAAAAAATGATTTATTTAGGTCAATAACAAAAAATTATCCTTCAACACGATGACGCTCATGCTGCAAAAATACCACAGGAAAAAATGAGGGAGTGCGGATCGGAACTTTTAACTCATCCAACCTATTCAACGGATCTCGCCCCGTCGGATTATAACCTTTTCAAATCGTTAGAGCATACATTAAGAGGTAAAAAAATCATGTGAAAACGCCCTTGAATTTTTACACAATTATTTTTTTGATTAGTTTTCGGTCCCCCTAATACGCAAATACTAACGGTAGTATCTCGATCGTTGATCGAATACTTCAATCTCGTCTCCAAGCCTTTGATTTGCGAATCGATCGTCGTCAATTCGGATTCTTTACGCGATTTTTTCATCGATTCGCGCAACTCTTCGGTGAGTTTCTCTTTTTTGGCTTTCAACTGCGACATTTGCTTTTCGTCCCATCGTTTCGCTTTTCTGGCTAAATCGAGACTTCCGCCGGATATGATTCCCGATTTCTGATAGAATGTACCGTCTAAAGCGAGCGCCTATAAATAAATAAAATTAATTAAAATGAAGAATGCGGTTTATTTCGTTTCAATATAACGAAGAATATTTACGTCGTATCTGCTATTTTTATTGCGATCGAGATCGTAAGCGACACGCGACGCGTCTTCAGGCGTCTCGCATACTAACGCGTTGTTCGTAACGAACAACACCGCTCGATGGATCGCAGGAGGCTCGTAACGGAGGACGTCGAAGAGTAATTTTACATTTTTCGGCTCTTTAATGTCTCTGAAAAATATATTTATTATAAATATTATAATAATCGATTTATTAACGATTAAATATACCGTAATCTCTCTTTTAATGGCTTCGCTTGGATGTAATCCAACGGCAGAAACGTTTCGGGCTCGAGCATCCGCTCTTTCAATATTTGAATGCATTTTCTGGCCGTTTTTTCAGTATCGACGACGATGGCCTCCATATATTTGCCCAAGACTTTCGTAATCGACACGTTGTATCGTTTATGAGTAGGCTGACACATGTTGATCATCCTGTCGTACTGATTAAAAATATTTGTAAATATTTTGCGATAAATTGCGGCGTATTTTAACACTTACGACTCCCGGAATTTCACGCTTGAAGCTTTCTACGATCTCTTGTTTTTTCTTGCGTCTCGCATCTTCATGTTTGTCGACACGGGCGTCGCCGAGCTGCTCTCCGACGGCCTCCAGCGCCGTTTGAAGCTCTTGCGCACGTCCGCGTCCGGCGCCGACGTCTTTTTGCAGCTCCATTTGTAACCGACGCTGCTCTTCGAGAGCTTGTTCCGATGTTCTACGATAAATTATAATTTTAGTAACGAATTTAACGAGATTAATAATATTGTGGTTTTACTTGATGTGTTCGGCTAATTTTTCGATCCGTTTGATTGCTTCGGTTTTCTCGTGTCCTTTCTGACGGTGTTCATTTTCAAACTCGCTCTTCTTACGGATTTCATTGTCGACGCAATCCTGATCGGCTTTTTGTTCTCGGTTTACGGAATCGAGCTCTTGTAGATATCTCGCGGATCGCATGGATGCATCTTTCTTCAGCTGCTCGTATTCTCTCACCTAATAAATAAATTTTATATTTAGCCAACCTTCTATAGAAATCTGCGCTATAGAAGACTATGGTACCCATACAAAATTTAGAGATAGGTTTTTTTTAAATTTTATTTTGTAAATTGATCGAAATCAATACTTTTGATTGAAATTATGAAAATAAATGAATGGTATCTCACTTGAACTTCTTCGAGATGCACGTCTCTGCCCTGACTGTGGCTTTGGCCAGCGATGGCGTCTTCCCATTCTTTTTTAGTCTTTTCGACTTGACGCAACTCTTCCTCGAGCGTCTGTATATCGGCTTGATGAGCTTCGTTAGCTTTTCTGGCTTGTTCCAAGGTTTTTTGTGCGCCTTCGAGTTTTTTTTGAGTGTGCGTAACACGTTCCTTCGCTTTAATGAAAGTAGGACGTTTCTTAGATATCTCGACTTCCTGAAAATCAATAAAATTATACGTTAGATCGGACTATACGATAAATTTTCATATACGAAGAGATACGAACCACTTCTCGGATATCTTGTTCAATTTTAGCCATGTCTCGCTGGAAAGTACCGGCCTCTTTTTTCTTCTCTTTAAGAATCTCTTCGGCTTTCACTTTCTTCTTCTCGATTTTAGATAACTCGGTTTGTTTGTGCTGCAAATCTTCTTCTAATTGTTTTATATAATTTTCATTGTGAAACAGCTTGAATAATTGCAATTCGATTTGCTTCTCCGCCTATAAATGCATCAACGATGACATTATTACGATCTTGGAAGATAAATCAATTATTTAATAACAATATTAACCAGTTCTTGTTTGAGCTGAGTGTATTTTTCGGCTTCTTCTTTCTCCATTTTCGCTTCTTTACGTTCGGCGGCGATACCTTTCTTTTGTTGATAAGAAAATTGAGTCTCTTCGTCAGCTCTGCTCACTTCGAGTCGACATCTATCATATTCCTCCTTCAATGCGCCCGATCTAAATCCAAATAAATACGTATTATAGAAATCTGCGCTATAGAAGACTATGGTACCCATACAAAATTTGGGGATAGGTTTTTTTTAATTTTATTTTGTAAATTGATCGAATTCAATACGCATTCATATTTTTTATAAATAAATAAATGAAAAATATATTACCCGCTGATTTCTTCGAAAAGTAGAGTACGCTCTTTAGGATTTTTCATAGCGATACTTTCAACGGCACCTTGGAAAACCAAGAAATTCTTAGCCTTGACATTGATTCCAAGTTTTTCCAACTCGGACAGATATTGCTGATTAGTAACGGACTGAAAAATTATACGAAAAAATTCATTAACACGTTCCGTCGCACGAAAAAAATATAAATAATAAATATATTTAATGTTTGTTCATGAATACATATTTATATCGACGCTCAACAATAAATATGTACATTGAGCAATATTATTGTATGTGTTAGCTTAATGTGTATTTTAATAACTCGATAAAAACACCTCTGTTAAACACAATAATGATAAAATAAATTGAATGAAATTATACCTGCGAATCTATTCTGTGCTCGGACGCTGGACCTTGTACGACTCTCTGAAAACGCTTCTCTATATTGTTCTCGAGTAAAAATACTGCCGTCACCGACGCGCTGTAATATTATTATATATTATTATCAAGATTTTATATATATAGCTAATTTTAATATGTACCTTCGTGAAACGGGTCTGTGGATTGATGCTCCGTGTATGAGATCGGGTAAGCGCTTCACTCGAAGACTCGATGTCTTCTCCCCCATGACAAAACTGACGGCGTCCATGAAATTCGATTTGCCTGAAATAAGAGCAGATTAGTGATGATTGTACAAGAATCATATATTCGTTATGGCGGGAGATTGTTGGTGGCAATACCGGAGCCATTGGGGCCGATGACGGCGGTGAATGACTTGAGCGGCCCGATTCGGTGGCGGCCTCGATAGGATTTGAAGTTTTCCACCTCGATGTACTGCAGGAAAGCCGGCATGGTGAGCGCGAACGGCAGCCGGGGCCGCCGACGCTGACAGCCAATTTGGCCCTAATGCGAGCGCGAGCGTCCATGAACTTGTTTATACACAAATCGATAAAAATGCGAATTAAATGTTGTAATATTTGCTTATTCTTATATATCTTATATATCCTACAATAAAGTAAAATATAAACCAGCACATTTTTTTAAATTAATCTAGCCGTGCTGTTGGAGACCCCGAGTTTTTTTATTTTTTTTTCGAATAACACTTTTAATATAAATCCTACATGTAACAAACTTTTTTTATTTGTCTAAAAAAGTATAATGATTAAATATTATAAATAATCACTGTCATTTATTGTCTGCTATTGCGAAAATAATAAATAAAACAACAATATTTACTTCTGTTGCCGCGAGTGCGACGTTTTTTCTCGCTCGCATTCGGTACGACGTGCCGAGTGCGAGTGAAACGTACGATGAAAATTTATACGGTATAATGTACGGACCAAATTATATACTGTGAAATATTAAAAGTTAAAAAAAAAAATATTTCGCTCATATTTTGACGCTCATTAGTGACTGCACCAAGTCGTAGCGACAAGGCGCTTAGCAGCTAGACCCCTCCCGCACTCCGCTACCGGTCCGCATCCGTCCAATACGCGACGCAGGTAGCGCTGATAAGCAGACAGCTCTCATGCACTAGATAGAACGGAATAACACTGCCTGCTATATCATCATCATCATCGTCATTTGCCAGCCACAAGACACTCACTCGCTGAGTGTATGGGCCTTCGAGTCGAGGCCAAGGAACCTGAGTCTCACACGTAACGTGAGGGCTCAACTTTGGTGTCCTTACCGCGGGAACTCGAGCCGTCTTGGTATGCGGTTTTTTGTAAAGAGTTTCCCTCTCTTGGCCATTGCAGGCATTTGATATAAAAATGTATTTTTCCTCAATTTGCTTTTGGGTTGTAGGGGACAAACCCACGGATGAATTAATCTGACTCCAAATGTTGATATTTGACTGAAAATACACTTGTAAATATTGTCGTGATCGCGTCCAGTTCTTTATAGCGGCGATCCAATGGCTCCTGACGTGGCTGTTCCCAAGGGTAGTCATCCATTCCTGACGTGGTTGTTTACGTATGCGATTTTTTGCTTGATATTCCAGAATTATAAAATTAAAATCGGTTGTGTTTTTTAAGCGTCTTAATTCTTAGAATATTCCATTTAAAATGTCATAATATTAATGAAGAATTCATCAATATTATCTTGACTTGAAATGCTTGGGGTCTCTGATAGACCCCCTTCGGACGAGTCGGTTGTTTCGAGCCGCCCTGGCGGCTCGGTTTTAAAACACAATCTGCTATACATAATCAGGGGCGTACGGTGGTGTTGATGTTGGGTTGGATTTTTCAATGGAACTATGGTAAAGTGTGCCTTTCTGTTTTAGTTTTATGAGCATATTTTTCTCCATTGATATTACTTGAAAAATTTATGTCGCAAAAACGAAGAATAGAATATATTGTATAAATAATAATAAAATTCGCATATAATATGTACGCCACTGATACATACAATTTATTTAGGTTAATTTTACAGTTTTAAATAACTTCATCGTTATTATTATCTAAATTATATTCCTTTTTTTATATTTGAGTGCTTAGTATCAATTATAAACTATTATTATTTTTATGTTAATCATTTTGCGTAGAGTAAGAAAACGAATAATTTTTTCCTACGGAATAATTAATAGCTGGCAACACTGCCTATCAATGTCAGATTATCTTGCGTCAAATTTAAAAGTTTACAACTATGTTTCATGGGTTTAAAAAGAGTCAAAACTGTGATCATATTATTATTTAGTTTGTGGTTATTTTATTACATACTTTTAAACAATGTAGTCAAGTACTTGCCTTCTTATAAAAATGCGGAAAACGACGTGGTGGCTGTTTCTTCTAGAAATACGTTTATTTTTGAAAACCTGTTGAATTCTTCACCGTGTAGTGGTCAATAATTATTTTATTAAGTTATTCATAACAATAATCTAGATTATGACGTAAAATTTATTTTATAGAAACTCAAAAAATCATATTGTTAGTGACGTCGTATGTTGGACACGTGGAATTGAGAAGCTCGCATAGAAAAGCATATTCTTCAGAACATCTCGCAACATTGGGAATAAAACGCGTTTTTTTAATAGCAAAAATACCATCGTCGGATAAGTATGTCATTTTAAATACATATTTAATGATCCGATTTTTATTAGTTGTTATTTAATTTCAGATTGATCTCTCAACGATCCATTGAAAATGAGCACGAGCGGTTTGGAGATTTTGTTCAAGGTGATTTTATTGAGGCGTATAGAAATCTTACGTATAAGCATTTGATGGGATTAAATTGGGCGGCTGATAATTGCTCGGAAGCCGATTACGTATTTAAAATGGACGACGATATAGTGTTTAATATAAATCATATATTACGTTATATCAACAAGACGATGGTCATCGATAGGAAAGGATTTTTAATGGGATACGTCATGACGGGGATGAGACCGATACGGCTCATATCGAATAAATGGTACGTTACAAGAAACGAGTATCGAAAATCGTTTTATCCGCCGTTTTTATCGGGATGGATGTACGTGACGACTCCGGATGTGGCTCGAATCCTCGTCGAAGCAGCGCGAGATGTGCCATATTTTTGGATAGACGACGTCTTTGTTACGGGAGTGTTGTCGTCAAAGGCCGGAATTAAATTAACGAGTATACGATACGAAAAATTCTTTTTGGAACATTACGAATTGTTAGACTGCTGCATGAGTGATATGATCAATAAGAATATCACGTGCGAATACGGCGTCGGACCAAACGGCAACGATTATAATATGATCTATAAATTCGTGACGGCAGTGCGAGATTGCGATATTAAACGTTGCATAGATAGGCCGATTGATAAGCCGTTGAACGAGACTTGCGTTAGTGTAAAAAATTTACGTCCTTTGTACAACGGCAATCCTGTGATTAATATATTAAAACTTTAAAATTAAAGAAGTAAACGCGATACTATTGGTATTATTTTTAGGCTACATCTACGATACATGTTTTTATTTTTATTTGACCATAGATTAAAATCGTAAGAAGCCCCACGAGCATCTGCAAAGTTTTCCGGAGATGTCTGGAATATTTGGAAATACTAACGAGGGTTTAAATAATTCAAAATCGGTGATAGATAGTTGAAATCGATATCAGGAAGACCTCTAAAAATCAATGACGACACATTAAATTCATTTGTGGAATCGAATCCTCACAAAACCATCAAGGAATTGTCTGAAGACATCCACTGTCTCTGATTGACTGTAAAAGACCATTCGAAAAGATTCAGAATAAAAACAGACAAGGAGTTTGGGTTTGTCTATGGCTTTGGATCAACGGAGTGACATATTATTCTTTAGGTGCTGGGCCTGGGGCCTCATTAATTCAAGGGGCCTCAAAGTTCAATTATTTAAATATTCTTTTTCTTAACAAAAATAATTAATAATTTAGCAGTAATCCTGTAAATTAATTTGACAAATGAATAACGACAGCTATGGCGTGTTTTTCAGGTGGCTACACTAATGGTCTTAATTTGAACTATGATCTAGCACTTGAGAGGCCCCAGGTGCATTTCAATTTTGAGGCCCCTCCCCTCAAAATACTAAATACACTACACCTACACCATATAATGTGCATTCTACGCTCACGTTTTCTTACTCAAATCGCAATGTTTTGGATGCATAATTAATTTCACTTTAATTTATGTAAAAAGTCGGAAAGAAAAATAAAATTTAACTTTTTAATTTTCATTGTTTCTTCCTGCTTTAAGTAGATATCCGCCTGAATGAATGAATCATAGTTTGCAGAACAGTTAGTTAATAAGGTTCAGGGTAGTCACCTGAAAAACATGCCATAGTCGCCGTTTTTATTTGTCAATTACATTTAGGGAATTCTCATAAATGAATAATTATTTTTGTTATGAAGAAAAATTTAATAAAAAATAAAAATCGTCTTGAGAGCTGAACTTTGAGGCCCCTTGAATTAATGAGGCCCCAGACACTCATCTTATGCGCCTAAGAGGAAATCCGCTACTAGGGGCGTAGCTAACTTAAGGGAAAACGATGCAAGGCATTGGGGCTCTTGCCATGAGGCCCCTGAATATTTTTAAACAATAAATATTTGTAACATCGAGATCACTGATATCGATCTTTGAGAAGCTAATAAAAAAAGAAGAAAGGGAAGAAGCAATAACAATTTAAAAGTTATATTGTATTATAGATTGAAAATATTTTGAGGAGGGGGCCTCAAAATTGAATTGCACCTGGGGCCTTTCAAGTGATAAATCAGTCACTGGATCAACGATCAATCTTTTCTTCTGTATTGCTAAGGGATGAAACTGATCCGTTTCAGCTAAGAATTATTACTGGCAATGAGAAGTGAATCCTATACAATAATCCAGAAAGGAAAAACAAAGGCTCTCTCCAAAACAAGTGCCTGTTTCTACGCCCTGATCATCCTTGAGCCTGAAAATGCTTCTTCTTTGTCCTTGGTGGGATGTTAGACTTGGGACTTAAACAGAAATAAACATTTTCGATCAAACGAAGATGTTTATTCATTAAATACGTGCCCATATGCCGAGTACAGCTTCGATCCCGTCCAGGAATGTTGGGCTTTGATAAATTGAGTGAGCGACAACTGGATATCCTGGAGAAGAGGATTTGAATATTTGGAGCTGTATTTGATGACGGGGAATGGAGTATTCAAAGCAACGAGGAGCTGTACCGAGTATATAAGGAAACACCGATCATAGCTGTTGTCAACGTAACGATGTTTCCTGTCCCTGGAGGAAAGGAAGACTAAGACTGAGGTGGTTGGACTGTGTACAGAGGGACACTGCATCATTGAAACTTACCGAAATATTAAGCGACGTGGAGGCAGTCCGGATAAAATGGAGAAGGGTGTTGGATGAAGCCAAGGCTTTACAATATGATGATGAATGCTTTTTTTTGTGGTAATCGGGATAATAAAATAGACATTAAGCCAAAATTTTATATTTAACACGATCAACATTTAAATGAATATGTACTCATCACACTTTATCACATTATTTTGAGTTTGATAATAATTTATTGGACATTAAACATATTACTTATAAACAAAAAAATTGATGTATCAATCGCAATCAATGTTTCAATACACTAATTACGTATTTTCCATTGAACGTAACGTTTATTATGCGCCGACAATCATTTGGTACAAAGGCGGCCGCAATAAATCTCGACGTCTAGTCGGATACTTAATTTTTATATTACATAAAAATAACACAACATTAGGAGCAATAACGTATTCATGACTATTGTACATTAAAATATTAAATATGATAACGTGAATATATTTATAACATTAACAAATCAACATTATATAGTTTAATACAATATATATATATATATAAATAGCAAGTCTTTAATTATTTTTTAATTTTTGCGAAACAAACGACTAGCTTATTTGCATACGATATATATATATATAAATAAATTGGTTGTTATTTATTCGTATATAGATTTTTCAGAGATATACATGCATAATTATTATATAATGAACGGAAAAGTTTGAGTCTATTACATTTCGTGAATTAGATAAACGCTTTAGCGGGTATTTTTATATATTTATTTATTTAAAATACGTATTTACATTGAAGCTATTGATTTTTCAATACGAATCCGAACGAAATAATGTATAAATTAATGTCTAGGTCGATGATTTGATATGCATTTTCGTAAATGTGGTGCGTTTAAATTGAAATTTGTTATTAATCACTCGAAAAATACGGAAAATAAATATTATGACGCATTATGCGAGTCAAATTAGTGTTAATAAAATCGCTCGTACCATAAATCAAGTGTTTAAATAGGAATTAAACGTTATAATCGGTGAATCTGATCGGTATTAACCTTCAAACCGCTATTGTCACTCCGGTGTGACAACTTAAAATTCATCGTACACGGTAACGACATTGCGTAAAATTATTTCGTAAAGAGTTTCGTTAATATATACGACTTTTTGCTGCATTTTTGTACACGGGACGTAATCATATGCATTTATGTTTTATCCGTGATATGTTGCACTATTCGAAAATAATATTTATATATAAAATCAATGCAATCCGTAAATTAAATATATATATTTTGAACGCATTTTTGAATATGCAACGATTAAATTCTACGTCTTATATTTATCAGTCAACGTTTGGTCAGTTTATCTTCGAAAACATGACCGGTTTACATTTTTTTTTTATTCATATAGATACGCTCAATTATAAATAAATATATTCGCACGATTTAAATATATATATATAGTAATATGTAAGAGATTGAGAATAAAATTAGTAGGTATCACATTGAAATAATAATCTTACGTTTAGCGAGATCATTGATAGTTGAATATTTCGTCCAGAATGGGCTGAGTTTAATGGAATTTTTTATTTATTCGTCGTAATATTACTATGTGAAAGCGCAATTATGTAAATCTGTCGTTTTGATTGCGGTAACCGCGTCTGGATCAAAATACGTTGAATGTTTATGTACATGCGTGTTTCATACGTTCAATGAAAATAAACCGTGTTTATCGCGTCATTTTTATACGGTGACCTCTTCCGTAAACCGGCTCTTATCGTCTAGATTAATAACAATTGCGTGCGTCCTCGCGTGACCGGATTTGATGGGAGTTCTGCCGGATTTATTGGCGGTGTTGTTCGGACTGGTGTTATCTAAATTGGCCGGGCTGGCGCACTTAACGTTCGATGAGTCGGAATCACTCTGTTCGCATGATTTATTACAGTTACTCGTGTTGCCGGAAGCGATCGAGCCGACAGGTGCGTCCGTCTCTATGTCTATGCTCGACACTTTGTTTAAACACTTATCACAACCGTTGGAATCGTTTGATTTCTTTTTGCTCGGCGACTTTGTATTGTTTTTGAGCTTCGACTTGGGACTCTTGCTGTTGTTGACGCAGTCGTCGGCGGTGGTCGCGTGCGGGACGCCGTTCGCGTCGTCCACTTTGATGTCGGCGTCGCATTCGCAATTCTTCATCGGGCTGAACGTGACGTTGAGCTTTTTTGCTTTGACGGGGGCGACGTTGGACGAGTCGCACGTCTCCAGCACGTACTCGCGGCCGCTGCTGCTGGATTCCTCGGCCGGTGTGATCACGGCGCACGCCAGCTTGTCGGCCATCGCCGAAAACATGTTTTGAACCTTTCCCTTCTTGCGATCGATCGGTTCGTTGTCTTCGGATATCGAATCTTGCCGTACGGCCGCTTCTTGCATTGCGCTTATCTTTGCCGTTAAATGACGGTTACCGAAACGCAGATTTTTCTCCTTCAAATGCTCCAATTGCGTATAGAGACGACGGAATTCCTCCTGTAATCATAAATAAAACGATTCAATATACGAAATATAATTTTATAACGTGATATGCGTTGCTGAACGAACCTGAATGTCTTGCTCGGTCACCTTTGTGTATTCGTTGAGTCCTGCGGACGAGTTGGTGCTCGTAGCATACTGCGAATTGCCGCCGGATCTCGGTTTAGCTATGAATTTACCGGCCGGCGTTTTGGCCACCATGCTCGAACCTTCGTGATCTCCTTTTCCGTGACCCTTGAACACCATATACGCCTGAAATGCAATAAATATATATATATACCAATGCCGATGCAAGAACAATGGGAGTCGGTCAACACGCCAATCAATGCCTGAGTGGATAATGGATCGGAGATAAGCATGACATTGATTCGGCTATGCTGATCGCAATCGACTGATTGATTACACTCATCCCGCACTAATGTATTTGATATTCGACGACAGATTGACACGCCGGATGAATAACCACTATCGGTAGCGGATGCGAGCAACGTTAATCACATTCACGTTATTAACTATCGCATAAATACATCATAATTATTTGTTTAATATATTTTATTACGTACCTTGCTGCCGAATATGAGGCATAGTAACAACGTGACCGTCAACTGTGTATGGCAGAAGAATATTATGTAGAGCAGATCTGGATTAGCCGGCGATTGCAGGAATAACCTGTGGATATATAAATATAAATCAAATGTAATTAATTATTATTGAGTCGATTGGGCATCGTGAGCCGTGTAGAAATGAGCAACGTGTGATTTTAATTGCTTGTCGGCTCGTAGTGTTGTGTTGTCCTATGGCCGAATAGACCACTGGGTATGACAGCGTGAAGAGGGTGGTGACCCTCAGGGGTCCACTCTCGCGCTCGTTTATCATACGTGGCCGAACGTTGTGCATGAAAGATTGACCCAAATTTCAGGGGGGTGGGGGTAAATACCGCGTTGTAAAACTGTCCGGCCCTAACGACATATCCAAATGATTTGCAATAAATGATATAATGGCGGGCCGTTCAATGAAGACGACAATATTTAAGTCATAAATGACTTCCGATTATCCACAGTTAGTCACCTAACAAGGGGATTTTGTTATCACTAGATAGATAAGTGGCCATACTGCAGTTATACATTAATTATATTCTTCGTTTTTGCTACATAAATTTTTCAATGACACTATTGTAAAGTGTGCCCTTCTGTTTCAGTTTTATGAGTATTTTTTTCTCCATTGATATTAAGCTTAGGCCACATAGTCTTTCCTGACCTTGTAACCTTCGACAGCATGTTGTAAATCTGTTTAGAGCAGAAGATGAGCGTTCTGCTGACGTAGTGGTACTTAGAATAGTTAAAATTAATTTTCCTAGTTCATAAACTTCTTGAAACCCCGACTCGAGATTTTTTTATAAAATTTGGAGCATGAATAAATACCGGTAAGCTCGTTTTTGAAACGTAAATAATCAAAAAATGATCCATAAAATAAATTAAGATTATTAATTTAACTATTCGGAAAATTATCTTTAAATTAAACATGTTTTTCATTTACAAGGAGGCGGAAGTATTCTAATTTTGACATTGCAGAAAATCGACATTCGATTTGATTGCATACGCTATCAACTATTGTAATAAACATTTGACTAAATTTAGTCTTTTCTTCAAAAACTGAATCATTACTTAGCAGTCTGTGTTCATGTTCATCATTTTTTTCAGATACATAAGAATCCCATAATTTTTCGCCATTATTCTCTTGCTTATTTCTGAGTAGTTGCAAAACATCGGTAATTTTTTTACAACAATACAATATATCCAATGATTTAGATTGTAGAATATTGTATAATACATCAGGAATTCCGAAAGGCTTATAAAATATGTGTAGTTGTTTTCTTGTTTGGGAATCTTGCAAAAAAATCAAAAAAACTCATGCTTTTATTACGGTATCAGAGTCCCATAATTCACAATTATTCAGGACGTCTTGAAAAAAGGCTATGAATTTATATTTGTATTATTGTATTGTGTTACTTAAACGAGAAGAATAATTCCATCTTGTAGGTGCTTGTAAAGCAGGTATTCGTTTTAAAGATTTAGAAAATAATGCAGATAATTCCATTTAGAGTTTGAAAGAATGAACTCTTTTATATTCGACGCGTTCGGCCGTTAAACTGCATACAAAAACATTAGTTTCGCTCGCTGAGACCCAACGCCTACATAGGCGACGGTACTGTATGCGGTTGGGCACGTACAAGGTCGTGCAGCGGTCATAACGAACGTCTTTGCCCAATACATTCACGTGCGTATACGATATCCTGACGGCCGTTTACAAAAATACTTTAATACCTTAAATATATTTTTCATGTTCTATATTTTTCGGGTGTGCGGCGCACACCTAGCACACTCTGAATATACGCCCCTGGTATTTATATATATTTCTGGATATATTTCCCCAGACTGTTTACGAAGAACGCGATTGCTTCAAACTTCAGATAAAAGTGTAGTAAAATATAATGGATTTCTAATACCGCAGCATAACGACATCGTTGAGCTTCACACGGGGATATTGGACGACTATCCCCGATGCAATTATGGCCGTAATAGAATACGACGACCGGTGTAATAGCAATTGGAAATACTTACATGGAAATGTTTAGGAAGACTGACAATAGGAATTCGTTGTAGATTGCCATGGATATGAAGCGGCTCTCGTTGAACTCCGAAGGCGCTTTCCTCACCACGATGCATAGCCGGATGCCCCATATCAGGAATATTACCTCCACTGAAACATAAAAATAACGAAATGTTAAAATAATAAAAAAAAACAAATGAATCGCGAATCGCTATTTTACATGGGGCTCAGCAGTGGCGGACTTAGCACTTAAGGGACCTTCAATTTTGAGGCCCCACCCTTTAAATATTTTCACTACCCTTACATCCTATAATGTCCATTTACGCGTATTTTATTAAAAATAATAGATTTTTTTTGTTAAAAAATGTTGATGTTTGACAGAGAATTAATAAAAAACCAACCCTGCTTAACACATTCGCGGACAGTTTGTCAATCGCGGCCATTTTTTTTTATTACGCGTGGGACACAAAATCAATTAACGGATACGTCTACGTCTAGCATATTTATTATTTTAACATGAATATATAATTGAAATTAAAATAAATAATAAAAACTAAAAATTTTGGCCTATAATAATATTTTTCCACACTAGCAACTGTATAAGCTTAAGGTTTTTTTTAATACTAGCAAAAAATTATATATGATATAGATTTTTTTTATTTATACATAGGACTGAAGGTCGTTCATTATTCTCAAAGTTTAAAAAAATGGAAAGCTGTCGCAATTCAAACACCAAGAACAAACATTCATGAGATTTATAAACGAAAGAAGAGTTCAAGTCTTACTCACGTATCGAGATCATCTCTTCGTAAGCAAAGGAAACTTTGCTTCGAATCCAGTACCAAAGCAATTTTTGGGAACCTCTACTTTAACATTCAATACCAAAGGAATCTTTGGGAACTTTCTGTCGCCATACCAAGAATATTTTCTTCATCGAAACAGAGATAAACCTATTGAATTGACGACACCAGTATTTCTTCAATAA
Source organism: Philopotamus ludificatus (assembly GCA_022495035.1). Classification (NCBI taxonomy): domain Eukaryota; kingdom Metazoa; phylum Arthropoda; class Insecta; order Trichoptera; family Philopotamidae; genus Philopotamus; species Philopotamus ludificatus. The sequence continues at coordinate 21,421 of JAGXCT010035332.1, forward strand.
ACATCATAATCTTTAAAACAAAGCGTGTATCAATTTCTTGATGATCGTCAACTTCCAGACGGTCATAATTTGGCGCTAGCGATCGTGTACTTTTTGATACTCGAGTCCGTGTGCCTTAACAATTTGGTGGCAGCGGTGGGATACCATTTTTTGGTACTATTGTGGCGCTCCCTTATTATTGGATGAATAAACTTTTTACAATGAAAAATTAAAAATAATGTCATCCGTGTGTCTTAACTTTTAAAGCCAACGGTAGCCTACTAGTGGAAAATGATTTTTTTATTAACCTAGCCGTGCCGATGGGGTCTATTTGGGACCCCAAGTCTTTGATTTTTCTCTAATAACATTTAATATAAATCCTACGTGTCCCAAACTGTTTGTATTTGTCTAAAATAGTCTAAAGAATACATATAAATAATCATTGACCTTTATTGTCCACCTTTATTTAATCGAGTACGGATGCGAAGTCTTTTATCGCTCCGTACCGGATATGAGCGAGAAAAAACATCGCGCATGAGCAAGTGCGAGCGAGATAAAACATTGTATTGTGCAAAGAGGTGAAATCACATGCGCCGAGCCGAGAGCGTGCCTCAGTCGCGGCGGAACATATTGATGGGAAAAAATAACAGAATTCCTGACTGAGCTAAACGACATGTAAATGTGTAACTCGGCAAGACGCATACAACATAAGTGTCATTTTAACCCTGAAGCGGGTCTTTGCCACCTGAAAGACACCCCCGTGTCAACCATGATGGCATGACTGTGACGGACGCTCTCCAGGTTACCTTGGCTCTTCGAATACGAGTCAGGTCGTCAGTCATAAGCCTGAGAGCCGAGCTATCACTTGTGGATTGTAACAATAATAATCAGACGAGGTTAGGATCAATTCGTATTTAATTTACAGGCAATTACTATATAACACACGTCACCGAATTGGCCTGGATAGCGGCCTGGCTCCTCATAGCTCCGTAGAATCTACGAAACCATGATTGTGTCCAACCGCTATCGCCGCCACGTTTGATACCGGGACGCGATAATACACGATTCTTGACTTGAAATGTTTGGGGTCTATTTTCATACAAAATATTCATATGTCTCAAAAGGATTCTTCGATACTTTGGGCATCTCGCCAGAAGAAACGATAGCCTGGAGAAGCTCGTCGCGCTTGGAAACGTACAAGGACGCAGGGGAAGGGGCAGGGCGCCCACCGCTGGAGCGACCAAGTGAAGACCATACGATCTCACCGTAGTAACTGCGATGCGGGATGCAGAATGCAGAGAATCCTGGAGAGACAAAATCAAAAACTTTCGGAACGAGAATGATCACGATCCTCAGACATGAGGGTGCCGACCAAAGAAGAAGACCCCATCGGCCAGAGCCGTTGGGTTCGAGCCGCCGTGACAATGAAAAAAACATCTGTTGGATTTATATAATATTCACAAAAAAGGAATCCTTGTTCTTTTAATTAATAAATTATTTTTAGGGCTGAACTTCGAGGTCCCTAAAATGGTAAATCCGCCACAGTATTTTTCATGTCCATTACTTTTATTATTATTCTGATCTATTTATATAATATTTTATATCGATTATAACAAAATATTAAGTAACTCGAGTAACTTCCCAGTTATTGAGATAAACTATTGTGGGATTAGCATTCCCGTTCGCGACAGCCAAGGTTAAATTGTAATTTAATTCGCCGGCGTTTCGCAAACGGGAAACATAACTTATATATTTTTCCAGGAAATTTATCATCAATATAACAATATATATTCCACCTTTGACATCCAATAGCAATAAATCGACGATGTAATCGCGTATTTTGAAAAAAAGGTCAAACAATTTTAGAGAATTTTATATCCATTTTTTCCGGTCGCCGTATAAAAAAAATATTCGCGGATCATAATGTTGCGGAAGGCGGATAAAAAAAAATGTTCAAAATTATCATTGCCACAAAGAAACTGTGGAAATATTACAACAAAGGAAAGTGAAAAAAAAAAAATACAGAAAATTTGGTAAAGGCCGAATGGCTTTCCTATCAAGGAATAAATTGTTGCCGGATTTGTTCGGTTGCCGATAAAACGTTTGTTTACCCTTTCACATTTGGGTTTGTGTTGTGTGTATGTACAGGCGAATACCTTACTTTTTTCGTTATATATATATTATATTATATATGTACTGATATAGGTTTTGTATGAATATATTAAAGCGGCCCTAGAGCCGAGGCGTTTAATTACGGTCGTCCATTGTTTTCATGGTAACGTAAAAAGTCAGCGCGACACTTGAGGCCGTTGATCAAAATTAGCAATTTGGAAATGACCTCTTTCGGTCGTGAAAAGGATGTTTCCGCTTTTGTTTCCGGAAAACTGCTCATTTTGGGACTTGCCCTGATTAATTTTAGTTCGGGGATGTTGTTACGCTGGTATCCTCGTCTCCCCGGGTGACCGTGATAAATGTAAGACCTCAAGTAAAATAAAAAAAAGTAATGATGTAATTCGAATATAAAAAATGTTTTCATTGTAGTCGAGCTATTGTCTTTTTTTTTATAACGAACCCTAATTCTGTGTGCTCTAACAATTTTATCATCATTTATTTTGTGACTATTAGTGTTAATTTGATCATAAATAATTAAATTAATCGATTTATATAGAGAAAAAGTATACAAGACTGGGCGTTAAAAAAGTTGTTAGGGCCTAATTAAAAATATTCGGTTTCCGTGAAGCTTCGCGCGTGTTCGTATCGTATCGTATCACAAACAAAATGGCGACATTAAATCAATTCCTTTCCCATTACAATAAGTTAATATTTACACGATTTTAGATTAGGGGCAACCGGGGCACTGACCCACACATTTCTATTAACACAAAAATAACAATTAATTGAAATATGGGAACAGGAAGAACCGTATTCGTATGTGTTTGGGCAGGTAAAGAGAAAAGTTCCGTATTACCGTATACAGAAGGTCGCTTTTCGTTTGTTGCGTAAAGCTCTGTTTGGGGCAGACCTGTATATGCCCCACTGGTCTACGATTTTCGACTATATTTTGCATTTATCTTTTCTGGAATATGAACATCATCAACTGATTGATGAAATTATTTTAAAGTTTCCATAATTCGATCGATTACCGATTCAAAATTGTCGAACGCTCGTGCAACCGTGTTTCACACACTTTGGGGATAAGAGTTCAAATAAATAAATAAAAATATATATGAATAAAAACGATTTACATTTAATTTCGTGAAAAATACATGTTTTTTAATAATGATACAGTTTTTTTACGTCAAATACACCCGTTTGCAAATCAAATGCATCCTATTGCAAATCAAATGCATCCTTTTACAAATCAAATGCACCCTTTTGCAAATCAAATGCAACTTTTACAAATCAAATACAACTTTTTACAAATCAAATACACCCTTTTACAAATCAAATGCACCCTTTTAGAAATTAAGTTAAACAATTAAATAAAATAAACAATTAAATATTTTTCAATATATATACTTTTTTTATCAGTTCCTTAAAAAATGTAAAAAAGGGTTTCATTGTATTTATGTAGTACCCCGAATTTAAGTTTTCCCACTAATCACGTTTATTTATGTCAGTTCCTTTAAAAATGTAAAAAAAACGGATTCAACTGTATTTAGTACCCCGAATTTAAGTTTTCCCACTAATTACGCTTATTTTTGTCACTTCCTTTAAAAAAGTAAAAAAACGGGTTCCACCATATTTAGTACCCCGAATTTACGTTTTCTCACTAATTACGTTTTTTATTAGTTCATTTAAAAACGTAAAAAACGGGTTCCACTGTATTTAATACCTCGAATATAAGTTTTCACATTAATCACGTTTTTTTTACCAGTTTTTTCAAAAACGTAAAAATGGGTTCCTCTGTATTTAGTACCCCGTTTTCCAGCCATCCAGAAAATGATTTTTTTATTTTTTTATATTGTTAAAATACGCAATTAGGGGTAAAACGTAACTTCAGGGTTAAAATCGCGGTACTATTTATAGTGGAACCCGTTTTTTACATTTTTGAAGGAACTGATAAAAAAAGTATATATATTGAAAAATATTCAATTGTTTAACTTAATTTTTAAAAGGGTGCATTTGATTTCCAAAAGGATGCATTTGATTTGCAAACGGGTGTATTTGTCGTAAAAAAACTGTAGTTTACATATTATGCTTTAAAATTTGATCGAAATAATTCATGATGATTGAATTGAAGGGTAGGATATATTTATACGTAGGGGTAGAATATAAGAATACAATTAAAGTCCGGGATCAGATTAAGCTGCAGAATACTAATCGACTGATGGATCTAACTGTAGCGGAGTTACGATTGGATTCAAAGGTCGTAAAACAAGTTTATTTTTATGGGATGGATTTGCCTTTTTTTTGGAATAATGAGTATACAATTGTCGCAAGTAAAGGTTTTTATTTTTTTTCTTTAAAAGTGCGCATTACAAAAGGCTCGCCATTTGTCGAGAGGTTCAGTCCCGAAATTTAATTATCGCACCGCACGCAGTACTATCCTATGGCGTCTGGAAATAGGCGTCGGGTACCGTGTAAATATTAGTATGGGGGCCGACGCCCGTGCAGGGGTAGCCAACCCCCGCTCGCCCCATAATAGTTGACGGCGTTGCGGAATGACGGCTATTTCTGTTTCTGCACCTCTGTCTACGTTTCCACCCGGAAATTTTAACGAATCCCGTGCATAATTAATTTATTAATAACGCTATTGTATGGCGGAGGGCTCCGGCTATGGATAAGCCGGAACGAGAGCTTCGGACCAAAAATTGTGAAATTTTAATATTCGCGCCACTTTTGAGCGCGATTATGTATTTATAGGGCGTTGCCTATTGCTCTCCGGGTACGTTTCCGAGATAGAAGAATATAACCGACCGCCTCCATCGGAGGCTGTGCGTTAATGTTATGGCCAACGGCCGGGCATTACGTATGGCACTTATGACCTAATAGGGGGTGGAAGTGAGGCCGAGATTTTTTTTAATTAAAATGTTTTCCTATTCAGAGTGGCATGAAAATCGGCCTCGAGAGGGCATGTAAACCAGGAGGATGTACCATCCAAGCACTTACAAGATAATTGATAACATTTTTTTTGCATATTAAACTCAAAAATCGTATTTTATGCCTTGTTTTATATTTATTTAATTATTTAATGGATGGCATAACAGAAAAATTCCAAAGCACCAATCGCCTATATAAAGATTCTAAAGATGCAAGGAAAAACGGGTCTCTCACGCGTATATTCCCCCAGTGTCAAACCACGACACTGGTTCATTTTTAATATTATTTCAGTTGGATTGAAATTTATATTGTTAGTTTTATAATTATTTATACAACGAGGGATAAATAGCATTAAATAATTTAATTCCATCGCGACAAACTACTTACATAAATATTTTTTTTATAAAAAATACGGAGGTAATGGTTCTCTTCCGCTTACATACCCCCTGGTCAGTGTTATAAAGAATTCCCTGAATATATAGTTTACGTCAGAGACCTATCCGACCACTAACTTAGCTCAGTCGCAGTTGACATACATTGTCGAAATAATATGCATGTTACCTACAAGCCATAACATTGGTTTAAGTGGTTTATATGATGGAGACTTGGACCATCACAGCTGTAAACAGTTGAAGGTTAGATGGTTTCCAGATGTAATGCTAGAGATTGATGTTTCGAGTCGCATAGGCGAAAACAATGCGAAATGCATCTTGAAAAATAAACCATTACTGACGAAGTAAGGGAAGATAGGTTCTTAAGTACTTAAGGGTAGATCCAATCCAAAACAATCGGCGAAAATCACCAAAGATTAAGGAAAGTTAAAGAGGAAGAAACTTCCTGCAATATCTTGATAAACTAAGGATCCGTAATCCTAAGTAACGGACCAGGGAATGCAGAAGAATCAGATTAGTGGTGAAATGAAGAGAAGGATCTTCTTTGGACTTCTGAATCGAACGGAGATTGCAGACATCTTATACCAGGGCTTCAGTTATTTTTGCTGTAACGAAAACCGGAGCTGAACGAAAAAAAATCGGTTTATTTCGGTTCGGTTAATTTTATTTTAAAATTATTATGGTAAAAATAATTATTCGGAACTGAACTGTAAACCGAAAAAAAACCATTATTTTTTCCGGAACGAAAAGAATAACGGTTCAACGCTCTGTTCTATATTTTGATTTGAAGATAAAGTCAAATCAAAATCAGCAAATCTATATCTGGCAAAAGTAGTTCTGGATAAAATAATATACAGTAATACCCCCAATAACGCGTGTTCCGATAACGCGAATTTCAATATAAATCGCGGCAGTCCCTCTAATAACGCGAGCGCATTCTATTAATGCATAGCTCGACCTTAAACTCTATGCCGTTTGGCTGGGTGCGCCTGTGTGTTGATCTCGCTCGCACATATCCATGTCCTCATGTGTGCGAGTGTTCGGCACATTTCTCATCATTCAACCGAATAATTCATTCATCTAAGATTCATTTTTTTTTACATTGTTCTTAGTTATGGCAGATTTGTATTTTTTGCGAAATACCCGTAACCCTAAATTATGTATTTGCTTCATTATCCCGATAACGCGTTGTTCTAATAAGGCGGTTCCAACTTTCGCGTTATCGGGGGTATTGCTGTATATATTTTTATTAAACCCATTTAAGAATATTTTAATATATTTACAAGAAAATATATAAATTTATAAACAAATTGATTTGTTTTTTTCCGTATATATATATCTAAAGTCAACCCTCCTACAGCGCTCCCTGCTATAGAGTGATTTATACGATAGTTCTTCCTTCTAGATCGCCGTTTTCTATAAAACACATAAATATCAAGGCCAAATTACATATTTCGGAATTATTTAATACATTGCTGCATAATATAAAGGTCAATTTCCTTTCGTTGACAACAAAATATTACACATATGCGTGAACAAACTAAAAATAGAACAAGGTCATTCACAATATGTGAGCAGAAAAATGTTTGATGAATTTATTTCGTTCAATTTACTAAATACAATTAAAAAAATATAACTTCATATTGTGTATGGGTGCCTAGTCTTCTATAGGGAAGGTTGCAATAGCGTGGTCCCTATCTTGGCGCTATAGGAGGGTTGAGTGTATTGTCTATAATAACACTTTATGAGCCGTTCACGCCAAAAGGCGTGATTGTGTAGCCAAGCGTTATGAGCGGCTCACGCCTTTTGGCGTGATAGCCATACCCACACTTGGTCATCAGAAAAAAAAATTCATGCGCAATGTAATTCTAATATTTGACCACAGACGGATACACGTGCATGTTAGCTTGGGTTATCACTACATTCCGATCAGTTATATTATATTTATACATAGATTATTTAGTTAAATTTAAAAGTTAATTTTTTTTTCATAAAATCGTGTAAGTTTTTCGACATAAGTTTCGACAATTTTTATATTACGAGATTTTCCGTCATCCATAATCTAAAAGCGATGGAAATATTTTGAGAATTTTATTTCTTTCTAAACGTATGATTTTTACCATTCTAAAAAGGTAAAAAGTGTTGGGCAGGGGCTCCCACTGTCCCAGGGGACATTTTATTCCTCCGTAGAGTCTTTTTGATCAGTCGTTTTTGGCTGTGGATCTCCTTTGCCTCTTCTATGTTCATCCGAGATTATTATTGCTGGTCTTATGGTGATACGTCCATCTGAATCTTGAAGTCCTGGTAATAAACGAATTTGAGGCCTTTCTGCTAGTGAAAGATTGTATTACAGCTGCTAACAGTATCTATACACGTAGAGGATGGATTAGAAAGCAATCTCTGTTAAAGATATTATGGATTTCCATTTATTTTCCGCGATTTTCTCCGTAGCCCTAGCCGAGCCGTAACACGGAGCTGGCTGGAAGTGTTCGCAGAAAATCTAATAGTGGTTTATACCGAGCGGCCATAGGTGGACGGGGCAAAGTCCCAACATAAAAACACCAATTGCCGTCCGTAGTAATAACAACGCCTTTTAGTTTCGCCTTTGTCCTTTTCGGTTTTATTGCGACGATCGGTGACGTTATTGTGCGGACCGCACGCTGCGAAGTAATGCGTTCGTCTGGCGCCCTCTCGCAGAGGAGGATTGCGCGATTTATTCCAGGATTCTGATTCGTATGTTTCAATTTTATTTCTGTCCTGGCCGTAGCCGATCCCTGGATTTGTTTATCGCGCTATATTTCTCTATTCATCCGGCCCACGCGGGCTGTATTCAGATAATCCGGCTATACAGAATCCGACGGCGACGCCGACGCCTTGCGTCATTTTGCATTGATATAAATCACAGCGTGTATTTTTGAAATGTTTACGTCGCGCAAAAAATGAATATATATATGGAAAACATGACAATGAAAGCCCTCTCTTATCTATAATTATATATTGAGGGACAATAGGCTCCACTCTATACAAATACGGACAACAACACTCGTTTTTGCTTTATAATGGATTGGAACTTATAAAAACAACCATTATGATGAATCGGCCTTCGTATTCGTCGTACAAGGCTTCCTGCGACATTTTCCTTTCTTAAAGATAAAAAAAATATATGGAAAGACAGCGTTTTGCCAACATTGAAGTCATATAGACAGAATCGCTGATAGAGCTTAGCGTCGGTCCGAAAATGGCGTTCCAAAAGTGCTCCAAAGATTAGAAACAACATTAATATAAATAAATACATATTTTTTACATATATAGTCAACCCTCCAATAGCGCTATCTGCTATAGAACGGCGTTTGCGGCAGTCCCTTCAAGAGCGCTTCCTTCTAGATTGTCATTATAATATGTAATACAGTCAGCCCTTCTATAGTGCTTCCTCTAAATCGTTGCTTTTTACAAAATTCTTTATTAACCAAAGAGCTTTATTTTCCTCGGGGATGTATTATAAATTTACGAAATATCTAAATTGACCTTAAAAATATTAGAATTTTGTAAAAAACAGCGATTTACCGGAAACGTTATAGAAGGGTTGATTATACAATGCCCCCCGAAATAAAGGTCAATCAGGTACGAAATAAAAATACATCGAGGTCATTTAAAATATGTTTGTTGTACTGATTTTGTTCAATTTAAAAAATATAATTGAAAAAGCCTAACCCAAAATGTATTTATATGCCCCTAGATTTAAAAAAAACGGGTTTCTATAGCGTAATCCCTATCTTGACGCTATAGGAGGACTGATTATTATACATATTTGTTTATTGTAGTGATTACGTTAAATTTAAAAAATATAATTGAAAAACCTTAACCCAAAATTTATTTATATGCCCCTAGATTTAAAAAAAACGGGTTTCTATAGCGTAATCTCTATTTTGACATTATAGGAGGACTGATTATTATACATATTATCTAGAATTATTAGAAGAGTAATTCCAAAAAAATCCAACTTAATTATGAAGTGAAGGTTTAACTAAAAACTTGGGTTAAAAATCTGTTTTTCATGGTTTTGGACAAAAGCTTTATTCCCTTGAAATATCTATCCTTTAACCCTTTCAGTGCGGGGCGCATGACGTACATGCGCATACAAATCGTGTCCAGGGTGCGGCCGCATGTCGTACATGCGCGAGATTCTTTGAAACTTTAACTTGTCGTTACATGTAAACTAGACCGAGTTAAGTGATGGTGTTTGTTTTAAAAATCAGCTAATAAACACAACTATCAATAAATATACAACATATCACAAGAAATTTATAGGAACCATGTAATATGTAAATATGAATCGTAACGATTCAAATCTCCGCAGTAGTATCGGTGACGTATCTCTACTAAGAGGTTGTTAAGGGTGTTCCACGTACATTATGATCCACATACACGTGTACGGATGTAATGGTATAAGAAAATTGCATTTCGCATTGTGATTTTGATTCGCATTCCCATTTTTTTCTCACTTAATCTCTGTTTAAGCAATTGATATTTTGTTCGAATCATTATTACGAAAATAAATCGAATCGAGTTTATTTTTTTAGTTGAGATGGAAGAACATATCCTAATCAAGATGTTTGCATAAATTTCTTATAGGAAAATGCTCTAATATAGCGGTAAACGGTGAATACAAATTTACCTCGCCAAAAAAATAATTTGGTCCAAAACGGCGCCGCACTCAGATGCAGAATCGTGTTTAGACCCGCCGCATTGAAAGGGTTAATGCAGTTTATGGATCAGCATGTCTTTGTCTGCTTGAAGAAACTTAATATAAAAAAAATATTTCAAAGGTATATTGAATTGACGTTAAGAGTGAGTCAATTGAAAAATCATTTAAAAGAAGTATCTTTAAAAATATGAAAAGTCTAAAGGAAACTATGATTAAACTATTTGTGCCGACAGTGTCCGGCGCCTGTGTGCCGAACATTTTTTAGAACGCCTATCTACAATAAAAAATATATTTTAAGAAAAAGAATTACGATTTTCCTCCTCTTGGCGCTTGTGTGCGCCGCACAATCCGGCCATATGGACAGCGTGCCCGTGTCAGAAAGTGACATTCAGGATGTTACAGCCTTTTGTTGATGAAATTATGCGTTTGATCAGGTTCATGGCTTTGAAGAATGATAGTGAAGATGAAGAAAAGTCAGTGGAGATGCATGGTATTGAAACGTCATAGAAAAAGCAAGGAAGGATGTTTTTCTGCTCAGAAAAGGATTCACAACTACTGAAATATCAATCAAATACTAATCAAAATTTTCATCTGGACACGTGTTCATAAATCTGGATAATAGCTGTAGAGCCCTTGCTGGTCGATTGAGTCTTGATGAAAAAATGTGTAGTGAGCCCTTGATCACATTTATCAACATTCTCCATCTTATCTGATGTGTTTTTACGTCACTCCATCTTCTGGACAGTCTCAATGATGCAGTGTCCTGCTATACACACTTCAGCTACCTCAGCCTTGATCTTCCTTTCCTCCTGGGACAGAAAGGCTCTTTTATACTCAAGAAGAAGCTGTGTAAGACCGGTCTGACACAGTTCAACCTTGCTATTCGCCCACACCGTATATACTAAGATGGCTCGTTGACTATGCCTTTACGGTGGATGACTATCTCGCATCCCTGACTCATGACCAGCTCATCAAAGTCTGTCCATTCTGACAATATCTGTCTAGTCCAGTGGTTCTTAACCTTGTTGGAGGTACTGAACCCCACCAGTTTCATATGCGCGTACACCGAACCCTTATATCAGACGTCGTATCATTTTTAATAATATCGTACAATAAGTCGGGTGTGTGTTTTGACCTCCGCCGAACCCGGGAGACTGACTCACCGAAACCCTGGGGTTCGATCGAACCCAAGTTAAGAACAACTGGTCTAGTCTATTCCTGCATAGTCCGTAGTGCTCCTCGCTGCGTCTGACACACTGTTTCAGAAGCCTTCTCTTCAGGATATCTAATTGTAATAAACCGGCATAGTCCGTCCGTATCATTTCTGGGCTCTCGATATTCTCGAGTGCGCCCCTATCCTTATTACGTAAATTGTGTCACAGAACACAATTTACGCGGGAAACGGTTCCTGCTAAAAGTCGGTGACATCATCGTCACGTGACTCTCAGGACCGGGTATAAATATGTCCCATTTTGGGCGCAACAAACATTGGCTCGCGCCGTCATGGCAGTCACATCTCCGTGATTTCTCTCGTACCGGAGATACGTCTCCGGGATCTTCATCATCATCTCGTACCAGAGATACGTCTCTGGTATATTTATCATCGTCTCGTACCGGAGATACGTCTCTAGGATCCTTTCGTCACACCTATCATCGAACTGATGACACCTGCAAAATCTCCAATAAACATCATCTACAAACAAAGCGTGTTTCACTTTGTCTCGATCTTCGAAGCGCGATCGTCAACTACCGGACGATCGAACGTTTTGGCGCCAGCGATCGTGTACCTTTTGATACGCGAGCTCGGGTGCCTTAACATTGGAGGCAGCGACGGGTTCCATTTATTGGACTACTACATTTATTGGACTGTCGCGTCCCCTAACATTTTGGTGGCAGCGGTGGGTTACCTTTTTGTTACTACTGTCGCGCCCCCTTAACATTTTGGTGGCAGCGGTGGGATACCTTTTTGGTACTACTAGCGCGCCCCCCTTAACATAATTGTCGAACATTCAGATCCGTATTTTAGCAGGGCCTGATGAGGGTCTTGTAGAGCTTGAATCTAATTTTCATTGGGAGAAATCTCGAGGATTCGTAGATGCTGTTGAAGTCCAAAGTAACACCGGTTTGCCAGCATGGTTCTTTGTACTTCTAATTGTTGGTTTCATTGTTGTTTGTAATAAGTGAGCCGAGATATGTGAATTCCTCGACGGCCTCGAAGTTGTACTCTTCGACTCTTAGGGCTTCAAGGATTCGTCCTTGGCATATGGCCATGTACTATGTCTATTTCCGCTCTCATTATTCGCCGAAAATTGTTAAAACATGTATTGTTTTGGATACAAACTTTATTCATAATTAATGTATACATTTCTTTAAGATGAAACATACTTGAGAGACGATTTTTATATATGAGATATATGTCTGAGATAAAATTCCATATTTTTTTTATATAAAGAATACTCTCGAATACTAGAGTGGCACGAAGCACCATACGGAAACATATTTCGGCAGTAATTTTTTCGTTCGCTATTCAGTAAAATTGGTCTGCATCCCGACGAGTGGACAACGGGACGGGCATGATCGTAAAATCCGGGACAAGTGGCCCACATCGGACGATTGATCCGTGCCACGGCATAAATAAAATAAAACCCGAATATATAATAATAAAATAATAAGTTCCCTCTAATTTTCGCATCGGAAGAGTCGCCAAAAATTTTTTTTTCATTCGCAGGGATAAACCTTTCCGTCAAACGAATGTCGAAACTGATTTTGTTCCTTATACATCAAGTAAATTGTCTGTCGAAACTTATTTAATTAATCCGAGAGTCGAGTTTTAAATTAAATTTCGAGAGAAAAAAATCAATTTTAATTTGAAACCCATGTTTTGTGTTGACATTCCGATATTTATATATATTTTAATCTCAATTTTCTTTATATAAATCGATTAGGAAAGCTTGACCCTGACCGTTATCCTCTTGGGAATTTAATGCAGTCGTTTTATTTAAATTATTTAATTAAATTAAAAAAAAACTATTGTTTATTAATAGTAATATATAAATGATATATTATATAATTAATTGGCTAATAATTCACACAGTATCACGAAAATATTTACTTTAATTGGAAACTGACACGAACCCTTTAAAAAATTACACACAACACGGAAGTGTATCAATAGCTACACTTAATTAACTAAAATCATGGTCACAATTATCTAAAATTTATTATAGGGACGTATTTTCGCATAGCAACGTCATTAATTAATTGCATATTTTTTTTCATTGTTTTCATATTTTTGGTAAAAAAATATATTTTTACTGGAGAGATCTTTATATATATATATAAAAAAAAAATAATTACAACAATATATTAATAAAACCTAGGCTTATACCAATTAAGATCCTCTCATATTTTTATGAATATTTATATATATTTTTTCTAAGTAGGAAAAAGGGAAAACCTTTATTAAAATGTCAGTACGAAAATAAAATCGGTGGCTTTGTTTTTATCATTTTTTTTCGAAACCATCTGTAGTGCGACAACTGTTTGGCCAAAGATCAGAAAATTATATTAAAAGCTATCATAGTTTCAGCAATCATTAATAATTTTATAATACCATTAAACTTTTTTTTTAAATTAATATCTACAAACTCTATGTATTAAAATATTTTATTCTAATTTATATCGATAAATAAATACTTTATTTAAATGAAATAATATTATGTAATAAAAGTGCAAAAAAGATTTTAAATATTTATATTTTAAACTTTTACTCTAAACTCATATTTCTAAAAATATTTATTTGAATACTCTGACTTCATTTACGATGGTATATTTTTTTAAAAATAATAAAAAAATTTAATCATTATTTTTTTCTTGTTCGTACTTTTAAATACCCTTCGCCAGTGCGACAACTGTTTGGCTCCATTAAAGGGTAATTACATAAATTATTTAATAAAAAATAATAATCAAAGCTTAAAGCTATGCTCGTTGTTGCTTTTTTTTTTAAATATAACGAATGTCTAATTTTTATTGTCAATTAATTTAAAGAATTCTATGGATCCAAAGAGTTGTCGCGGAATTTAAGAGTAAAAATTATTTGTATATTTTCCATTTTTTCCACATTAAAAAATCGCCAAACGCACTAAAGTATTAATATATAAAACCTTTTCGATAGTCAACAACTAGCTAAGCATACCATATGGCTCTTAATGTCAAAATACGTCAGGAATAGGATAATTACAGCCGGTTATATTTAAAAACTTTCTGATTAATACATATATCAATAGTATAAAATAGTAAAATTGTAGTTATTTCCATTGGTTCGTTTACTCATAGTATTCGGTTATTAACCCGTTCAGAAGTTCAATCACTGCTCTCGGGCACATGTATCAAATTCGGTATTTCTATTCCGGTGAGTGGTAGATTAAACATGGGAGCACTCACATGTTTAATCCTACCCCTGGTTTATGAGTGGTTGTGTAACAGGTACAAGGGTACACGTTCGGGACGCAACATATCAATTATCCTCTTTCCTACCCTCCGCCCGAAATTTGGTCCTGCAAATTTTAATGAAGTCAACATTTTCACACGTGTTTGCTCCTCTTTTTTTCAGCTTGTTTGGCGCCGACGAGGGTGGTTGCATATTTTTTAGGGTCGTACGGCAACCTCCCCTCAGAATTATTTTAACCCGTCGAGAGTACTCTTTGACTTTGCGATTTCAATAGGGTTTATTCAAATGACGCCTCTACTTTAATCAAATTGTTGTATAATGAAAGTGGGGTATTTTTTTCGTTAAAAAATATATATACGTATATAAGAAAAATCATATATCAATTGCCCTTTGAAATAGGGGATGTTTGCTAACATGTAATTAATATTTATTTATCGAGCATCTGAAATGATTCGTTTGAATTCTACGCGAGAGTGTTTCATTGTGTAAGATTGATTTATGTGAAACATCAAAGAACTTCAATTAAGGACTCGAGTAATTTAATTTTATCCCCTTGAAGATTTTTTTTTTTATTAAGAAAAATATTTTTTTAACCGAAATTTAATTAAATGCCGTTTGTAAAGTTTGTCGAGCTCGTTTCGCGGAATGCCCAGAACACCCTGTGCACGAACGGGTTGTCTTTCGGCGATTATTCGGATTTGTGTTCGGTCTCGAGATTTTCCAAAATATTTATGTAGACCTTTTGTGCGAGCCATGGAATGGGAGAGTTGAAAAATTGAATCAGTTCCTGCTGAATGATGAAGATAAACAAATTCAATGAAGTGGAAAAATGGCCGCCATAGTGAATATATTATTAGGTCGAAACGGTCGAAAAAAAAATATGAAGTAAAACGGCCCTTGTATATTATAATATTTCAGTATTGTGCGAATCGTACCTATTTTCAGGATTATTTTGCTACGTATTCTATTTATACTATGCATGGCTTATTCAAGGCTATATAATTATATTATTATGTCGGTATTAGATTAGGAGTATAATAAAATTTTATGGGGAATGGTCGTGATTTTTATTTTTATGGCATCATAGAAAACAAAAAGGCTTTCAATTACAATGAAATATAAACGAAACTAGATATTTATAAATAAATTTTCAGCAAGTCACCTAGTTAGCTAACATCACTACTTAATTCTCTCTAACGTAATTGTAACCACAAGTTAAAGATCGAAAGAATCGCGTAAATGAACGTATATGATAACGCATGCTGGAACATGACATGAACGTCATAGGCGCCGCACTGAAAAGGTTAGCCAGTGTTATAGCTTGTATGTAACATCCAATCAGCTTGATATTGTAAGTTAAGCACGACAGCTAAGTTAGTAACCGTATAGGTTAATCTTTCGGCAAAAATCTATAATTTCTGGGATTTTTTTGTGACGCTACCACCAGGGGGAAGACTCATTTCTCTCTCACGTATCTTTAGAATTTTAATTTTATCTAAAATTTATTATCTAAAACAACTTTATATGGGTTTATCGCTCATCGCGCGAGTCAAGTCATTTGCGCTGGTAAAGATGTAAAAATGTAAAACAAAGAAAAATGAAAATGTTTGATTTATTGATCAAATCAAAAAATAAAATTGAAAAACCTTAACTCCCTATAACGTGGAACCTATCTAGACGTTATAGGGGGGTTTACTGTACATCATGTTCCTCTCGATAAAGTTCTCGAAAAAATATTACCGGTGAGAGAAAAGGTTTTGTTTCTCACTTTAAGGAAAAAAATAATTACGAAATTAAGATTATCAACATCATTATAGTTATAGGTCTCAATTAACGCCTTTTAAAAAAAATGGTTGAAATGGAGAGAGAGTAGGCAGATCTACTCCTGCAAAACAAGGTACGTTAGCATTTAACCCATCCGTCACGGCGGCTCGAAAACAATCGCGTCGTCTGAAGGGGTCTATCAGAGACCCCAAGAATTTCAAGTCATGGTATAGATGAATTCCTTATCAATATCCTGACATTTTTTTTAAGTGAATTATTCTAAGAATAAAAATAGATTTGGCTACATGTGTTAATCGCACTCGGCACATCGTACCGGATGCGAGCGAGAAAAAACATTCCGCCCGTGGCAACAGAAGCGTTTTTTTCGCAATTGCGGTCAAAGATTATTTATAATATTTATTGTTTAATTTTTTAGATTTATTTATTCTTTACTGTTTGATCTTTTTAGACAAATGCCTACTCACGGAGTTATTCGAAAAAAAAAACAAAAACCAATAGACCCCATCGGTACTATTAGGTTAAGAGCCATTAAAACCATTTCCTTTCTCACTAAAATATTAATA
Organism: Philopotamus ludificatus; assembly: GCA_022495035.1. NCBI lineage: Eukaryota > Metazoa > Arthropoda > Insecta > Trichoptera > Philopotamidae > Philopotamus > Philopotamus ludificatus. The sequence goes on from JAGXCT010035332.1 coordinate 38,338, forward strand.
TATTACTCCCTGACAATAATGTTCACTATTAGAATTGACGGACAAGTAATGGATCCAAAATTTTTATTTTATGGTAGACTTGCGTTTTATTTTCGTAAATTACAAATAAAAGTAACACATTTTTTTCAATGTTAGAAAGAGAAGATTTGATGTATTTTCCAAGCCTGCTGAAAAATTGCTAAGCAGGCAATTCAGCAATTGACATTTCTTTTATTAAAACAATTTTAAGGACATATTTTTAATACCTAGAATAGTATTTCTAATACATATAAGTTAAAAAACTGGTATTTGCTGTTATTTTTCTGTTCACCTCTAGAAATTCATAAGAACAAATTATTTTTTAACCGATCCGTTACGGCCGCTCGAAAACAACCGAGTCATCCGAAGGGGTTCTATTATAGACCCCAAGCATTTCAAGTCAAGACATTTATAAATTCCTCATTAATATACTGACATTTTTTTGTTAAATGGGATTATTTTAGGAATACGTATAGTTTGGTATATATTTTCGATTTTTTAAGGTAAGCTCTCGCCGCCGACTGAGTTCTTACGGCGCGTGTCACTAGTACGTTTTACTCGCTGCGAATATTGTTGTTTTTATTTTTTTTGCAATTGCTGAAAAATTTATTAAAAATTTAAAGGTCAATGGTTATTTATAATATTTATTTTTTATACTTTTTTAGTCAAATACAGGTTTTAACTATGAACATTATCAAAAGAAAAATTGATTATTTATTTCAAACAAAGGGCTTATCGGGTATTTTACACCGATAAGATAAATAAATAACTATTTTTCTGTATTAAATTGTTTTCTTAAAAAACGACATTTCTTTTGGTAATAAAATCAGCTGATCCTAACTTTTGGACCTTATCCAACACGACAACTAAATCTTCTCATAACTTTTTATTAACACATCAATGGATGTTCATCTGTTGTAAACATGGTGTCCAACTTCTCAACATTACATCTGTAAATCAGTCGGACATACTTGTACAAATTGTTTACATGCCTTCGATTAACCCATTAACGCCATTGTTCATTTGCAAGACAATAAGCCTATTGTCTGCAAAACGTGTTGGAGCAAGTGCTAATTCATATTGGATTTGGCCATAATCGCTCAACAACGAGGTATTGCGAAACTACAACGTGATTTATACACGAAACTTTAAAGTGATCCTTGACAATATAATAGTAGCAATACCGCAGGATAAATAATAACATTATCATCACTATGTATACAGACGAAACGATGCTAATTTGACCATCTTTAATTTAATAAATATACATTCTATTTTTCCACACTTTTCAAGATGGATTTGGGTACTTGGTCAAGAATATCCGAGAGTGTCTGCTATTTTATTTTAACTGAAGAATTTGGATTAGATTCGCATTTTTCAATTTAATTGGTCTTCCATTTAGATGTTGATTTTTTAGATGCATCTATAAAATGTTCGAATTATTTTTTTAGGATATTAATAAGTTGTAAAAAATAACGTCATTCCTTTTGGGTACAAAGTCGAGAAAAGCACACAATTTAGCATTCTTGTCAATAAATGTGTTACAGTTTTTAACCGTTTAGACGCCACGGCGTGCAGGCACGGGACATCGTCTAACCACCAGCGCCACGGCAAACGCTACTACGAAATTATTTATGAATAAATATAATATTTTTAAATGAAAATTTATGCAGGGACATCTTTTGAAGGCAATGTGATTGTTAGAATGTCGATATGTTTAGCCGTTCCATTTTATTTGAAGTTTATACAGCGTACGGTAAAAATCCATATAATTGGCTTGGCGATTAAAGGGTTAAGGATAGGTGAAAGTAAAATAGCTCTATATATAGACTCCAGAAAATATTATTTATTGTACATATTTATTGGACATTTTGCATGTAACAGAATCTACATACATATATTTATGGACGAACTATTCGGTTGAGTCATAAATTACTTCCGATTCAGGTAGACCGTTTCTATTGTTTGAATTTACTTGCAGTGAATCACCGGACAAGGGAATTTTTGGTTTCACTAGATAGATAAGTGGCCTGTCAGTCATTGGATATCTATTTAGTGTGATGGACGTTACAGTGGTGTTATTCCGAACCCTTCAATGGAGAATCAAATCGGGCAGTTAAAAATTGGTTTTAGAAATTTCGTTCCAGAGCTGAGTCTTTGAAAAATGAACTTCGATGGCGACATTTTAAAAGGGATATTGGAACAAAATCCACGTCAGATGATAAGGGAGTAAGCAGAGAGACTCAATACCTCATAATCTACAGTTTATCGCCACCTGGAAAATTTTAAGAAAGTCAGCAAGTTAGGCATGTGGGTACCAAATAATCTCAGTGACAGAAATACGGCAGATCGAACGTTTCCTCTCCACAAGTTTCCACTCACGGCAAAATTGAGCATTTTTGGCCAAGACAATAACAGGCGATGAAAAATGTATCACCCATGAAAATATTGTCCGCAAAAAACAATGGTCGGATAAGGATCGACCACTCCTTCGAGACCCTGAAGCCAGTATTCATGGCAAGAAAATTATATTGTATGTATGGTGGGATCGTCGAGGAATAATCCACCACGAGGTGATGAAGCGTAACGAAGCAGCTGCAAAGAGTTTATGAAAGACTACTAGAAAAGCTTCCTGTACTCGAACTCCTTAAAAGCGTTATCCTGTTACATGATAACGCCAGATCACACCCGGCAAAAGTGACTCAAGAAAAAATTCTGGAGCACAGCTGGTCTGTTTTGCCACATCTACCCTACTACCAAGATCTTGCTTCTACGGACTACCACCTTTTCTGTACTTTACAGTTTTTTTTAATGGAAAAACTTTCATTAATGATGAGCAAGTCAATCAGGCCCTCGATATTTTCTTTCAGTCCAAACTCACCAAATATAATGAGGAGGGGATCGATAAATTGCCAATAACATGGGAGGAGGTTATATATAACGGTGTTGAATACATAATAGATTTTTTTAAAGCAACATATAATATAAGTATGATAAAAAATCAGAAGTTATTTATGACTCAACCTAGAACTCATATTAAGTCCACCAAGTATCGGTCTAGTGTTAATTGTCTTTTCTTCATAAATTAGTGTATTCTAGTGTTTCGAGACCAGCTAATCCATCCGGGATCATATTTAAATATTCACCCATCTTCGCAGTTTGAAATTGCTTTGGTTGTTCAATTAATTCCTCTTCTGGAAATCTTCTTTTCGCCCGTCCTCAAGTTCCATCAATACATCGTTACTCATTTCCGTTGAATGACTGTAAATAATTTTTGTTCTTTGTTCATTTCAACAAGATCTTGAATAACTACGTCAACTTCTTCAGTTGGAGTAATACTGTCTTCATCCAATCAGGGGATGAGCTTATTCCATACGTTACTCATGATAGATATTGCAACTTCTCTCAAGGCATCAGCAATATATTAAAGAGCTTCATACATGTTCTAGTCTTTTCTAAATTGGGTTAACGATTTTCCGTTTTGTCCATCGACAGCTCTAATGCTTGTAAATGTATTTCGTAGGCGTAGTTCTTGTTAAAGATCTGGGTATTCCGTTTGATTCTAAGTTAAACTTTAGTTTACATGTATCGGACGTTTGTCTGAGAATGTTGGGCTTCGTCTTGAGAAATTCTCATCCCATACGTAGCACCTTAGTCATAGAGTGCTATACGATGCATTGGTTCGGAGCTTGCTTAAATCAGGTTCCATTATATGGTCGTGCCTTATGACGCCTCGAGTTCCCTCATATTAGAGAAGATACAGAAGAATTTTCTTAGGTATCTCTATAGTAGGGAGTTTGTATTCTACTCAAGTGTATACCCCAGCGCATGAGTACAGGGCTATCTAGGGTATGCAACCTCGATTTACTTGGCAAAGCACTTCTTCAAGCTGTTGGTTGGTGTAGTATATATCCCCCTTGTACTGTGCGAGTTGCCCTTATGGGCGCCACCTCATTACCATCGAGCTCGTTCGCGTGCTTTTTTCTTCCGCCAAATGCGAGGACAGTTGCTCTCAGAAAACTCTCCGGTAACCAGAGCTATTACTCTGCTCAACCACTTGGCCGAATATGTATTAGATATATTCGATGTCAAATATAGCTGTTTTGTAGATATTTTATAATTCTTTTTTTTTTGTTATACATATGTTTTTTTTCATGTTATTATTATGTTTTTATTCGGGGTAAACATATTATTTTTATATTTCCATGAGTCATACGAGGTCCCAAATGTGCAATAATCTCGGTGATGACACTCGATGAGCTTATGCACCGGTAAGTTAGATTGAAAAACTTTTCTTTTGTTCATGTCGTGTAATATCGCAGGATATAAGGGATGATGAAAAATATTGTCTAAACTAAACCACTTATGTTCTAACTTGCTACATACATTGTTGTTACGATGATAGTTATGCAATAAAAACTATTTTTCTATTTTTAAGATTTAAGCGTTATAAAAGGCATAGTTTTTATTTTTGTATAAACTTTATTACTCAGCGTTAGCCGCAGGTGCAGAACTGCACGGTATAAAATTTAATTTACAAGTTATCTACGGGATATTAAATTTGGTTATGAAAGAAAAGATAAACCGAAGCGTTTCATATCAAAAGCATATTTTTATTACTGCAATAAGCTGAGGATATAAGGAAGTTTCAGATAAGTTTATATTGTAGATGTGACGTCCACCACGGCACAATATTAATAATAAAGTCTTTAGAAATGTTTCAAACGTATATTTTATCGTTTTGTGCAAATTGAAATAAGGAAAAAAATAATATAAGGATTCCACGTCTTTCCATTGATCCATCCATCGTAAGAAAACAAATTATTTACAATTTTAGAGTATCATCCAAAGTAGATAAACAAGTTAATTAAAAGATTTTTTTTATATAATATATTCCCAAATATTTCTAAAACCAACAAATCGTTTTTTATTTTAGAAAACCTTAAAAAATCCATAAATTAAGAAAAATATATCGTAAAAAGCTGGAGAAAAGTTAAATTCGGGGTACTACATAAATGTAGTGGAACCCGTTTTTTTACATTTTTAAAGGAACTGAAAAAAAAACGTAATTAGTGAAAAAATGTATTTATTTGTTTAACTTAATTTTTAAAAGGGTGCATTTGATTTGTATAAAGGTGCATTTGATTTGTAAAAAGTTGTATTTGATTTGTAAAAAGTTGTATTTGTTTGTAAAAGGATGCATTTGATTTGAAAACGGGTGTATTTGACGTGAAAAAACTGTAGAAAATTGCCTTATATATAGAAAACGAGGACCTTTCCAAAAGAGTTAATTCAGACACTTCGTAAATCAATTACTTGAAAAACTGTCTTGTAACTAAAGCTTTCAGTTAATCAATAGAGTTTTTTTAAAATTATTCTTTTAATAATATCTACAGTCAATCTTAATATAGCGCCCAGACAGGGACTACGCTATATAAATTAGCCCCATAGAAGACGCTAGGCATCATACCAAAATTTTGGGTTAGGTTCTTTTAATTGTATTTTGTAAATTGAACAGAATAAACACATCAAACATTCTTCCATTCCCATATTTTAAATCAGGTTATTCTATTTTTAGTTTCACGTGTTATATTGTACTGCCTAAAAAAAGGCATTTAACCTTTTTTCACGCGATAATGAATTTTATATTTGTGAAATATCTAATTTTACTTCTAAATTTAGCGACATAGAAAACGGCGCTCTAAAGAGAAGCCATATACCAAAGAGCGCTATAGGAGGGTTGATTGTAAAACATATTCGAAAGCTGAGCTATTTGCAAGCAGTGGTGGAAGTAACGCCCTTTTTGTTTAAATATATGATGCTAAACTTTAGGGCTATGCTATTTTTGTATAGAGTAGTGCCACAAATTATTGACATACTAAAGCACATACTTCTAGAAACATATTCAAATTAACCCTTTAATCGCCAAGTCAATTATGGGGATTTTTACCGTACGCCACCATTTTCAACCATAAAATGAAACGGCTAAACATACCGACATTCTAACAATCACATTGCCTTTAAAAGATGTCTCTGCATTCATTTTCATTAAAAATAGTATATTTATTCATAAATAAATTCGTAGTAGCGTTTGCCGTGGCGCTGGTGGTTTGACCGATTTCGCGTGCCTGCACGCCGTGGCGTCTGAACGGTTAATTAATTAAAATATAATTAATTTAAAATATGATACTAAAATTTCTTAAGAAAAGAGAGAAGGGAGAGGGAAATTAGCCTTGCAGAACTATCCGAAAGTCGATTCAAAGTGAGCAAATTCCCTGTAGCAAATTACATTAGTGACCAGGTCCGATAGGGTCCTCCACCGGGAGATCTGTAGGGAAAATGCCGCATCGGACAGCATAGAGTAGGTCGTGCCGTGCAGCGTCCAAGTAAAGACAGGACCACTTGACTGTAATCCTGACAAACCCACACCAGCAATGTGGATATGCTATAAGGTTAAACTCTTTAAGTTTGGCGTTGAAATTACCGTGGTCAGTCAGGAGTTGACTAACCCAGAAGTCTGGGAAGAACCAGCTACAATTAAGCCTGTGATATCACGAAAGAAGAGATACGTAGTCCTCTCTTTGGGAGAGGAATACCACCTCTTCTGCTACTGATCAAGAGCCGATTCACGAATTAGGCAAATAATCGCGATTTATAACCAACCTACACTCCATGTGTCCAGCAATATACCTAGGTAGTATACTGATAGAATCATTCGAACTTTCTTGTTATTACATGTAAATGGGGAGGACGTGAAGAACTGAGTCGACCCTTATGGAGGATTGCTTCAGTCTTGTTTGGAGCAAATGAAAACCGATTGGCTTGGCCCGATTCTGAAATGGCTTTGAGTACGATATCGGCGTTGCTCTCCAGCAAGACTCGAGAGCCCGCCTCGACAACCAAGGTAATGCCATCAGCATACGCAATAATGTGACAGTCCATCGGTAAAATATTTTTTTGTAGATCGTCTCAGAGGACATTCCACAACAAAGGTACCAACACAGAGTCCTGGCCTCATCCAACACCCTTCTCCATTTTATACGGTCTGGCGTCACGTCGCTCCATCTTCCGGCAAGTTTCATTGATGCAGCGTCCCTCTGTAAACAGTCCAACCGCCTAAGCTTTGGTCTTCCTTTCCTCCAGGGACAGGAAGCCTTGTTAACCACGAGCCTTTTTGACGGCTGACTGTCCCGCATCCTTGACACATGCTAGGATCCTTTGTCAACGAACTGAGCGACGTTGGGTGCTTCCTAAGCGAGTGACCCTGGTCTACCATCCGTAAGGGAAGCGCAATCGATCCCCCAATCGACCCTCGCGTCAAGATGATGAATGGGGATGCTAAGTCTGATGAAAATACATAGTTGACAGTATAGCACGGTGGCTTACGCGGGACATCCTTAACTTTAGAGTGAAGGATGGAGTGTGCAGAAGTGGCAACTCGGCACAGTTCTGTCCATTAGCAAGCCTTGCAGTGCTGGGCGTAATTTTGTTCGATCAAGGAATGAAGGAAAACGAAGCAATGACGACATAATTATATATTAGATGAGGTTATCATCCCCAAATATTAGATGAGGTTATCATGAAGGCGACGGTGGATTCAGATCCTTGTCCAACAATTGAGGAATTATCATTGAGGATCACCTCCGTCGCATAGGAAAATTATACAGACAAGGAATTTGGGTTCCTTATGAATTGACGGAGACGGAACTCCATCAATGGCGTACCATCTGCGCTTCTCTTTTGTCTCGGTATGAGTCCGATCCGTTTTCCCGGCGAATTGTAACTGGATATGAGAAGTGGGCGCTATACAATAATCCTATCTAGCGGAGTGACCCAACCTCCTCGTGGTGCTAGGTGCGAGTAAGAGGGTGGGAGCTGATGGGACTCTCCTAGAGCAGACTGGCCTCCGGGAAGCCTCCTTGAGACGACGTGCCGGGTGGTCACTACGGTTTTCTGAAACTAACAGGGTTTCCTTGGCGAGAGTCCCCGTCGCCGGATGCATAGGTTAGCTGTTGCAGCTGTTGACCGCATAGCAGGGGATGCGGAAACTTCCCGGGTTTAGAGTAAGGATGGAGTGTGCGGATGTGGCATACCCACATGATTCCACTCGATCGCAAGATTCGTGGTGCTGGGCGTGAGAAGAGCGGGGAGGGAATCGATCCCTCATTCCGTGACGTGAACCACAGCCTCTCGCAAGTGTACATGCGGATCGGTGTGGGGTCGCTCCCGACCTTACTCGGTCTTCCTTCTTCGCCGGTTCACCAAGTCAGCCCTCGCATGGGATGGATTAGGTGTGTCCAAGTTAGAGCCTTCTTTACGGCTCCAAGTATCCGTCTCAGTATATTTGGAGAATAATTATATTTATTTTACATAAACATGTAATATGTTAGTTTATTTGTTTAGTGGTGCGTTTCATGTCCTCGTGCCACGTTCGAACAGTATTTAAATGGCGTCAGCGAATTTGCAAATTTCGATAACGCCATTTATACGAACAAAGCAAATTTTGACACAATATAAAATTGTTTGACGCGGAAACTGCGATACATTAAAACTACACACACTGCATTTCGTATAACACTTTTATGAATATATTTTAGCGGGGCGGTGCGCGCACCAAAGTTTCCCCGTCGAATTACATGTCAAACTCCGGGCAACACTTCAAAGCCTTCGTTTCGAAACTGTTGCCGAAGAGAAATATGGAAAAAAAATAAAATAAAACAACCCATAAAACTCGCAACGTCAACTCGCAGCAGCTTAATTTGATATGATTGATGTGTTTGCGTTTTCGTGAAAATTTGCAATGTGCAAGTATTTTGACATCCTGAAAAATCTTATGTGTAATACGGGGTAGATAGAACGTAACACTGTTGTGAAGCGAGCATGAAAACGATAACATTGCAGTGTTGCCATAAAAGTTTATGTCAAAGGCGGTTTAAAGAGCAGTGGCTTCAAGAGTGGGTGCTATTGTTGCATATTTGTTGCACGGAGATGATACAGAGTACTCCTGAGAATTGTATAAAACTTGGTCGTAGGTGAGAATAAAATATAAGCGATCAGCTTTGTGTCGTAAAACTACCCTTATGGCCCTAAACAGAATATTTCATATATTTTTCTTGTCCTATTTATAAGAACGACATAAAATACGTTCATACATACTATACCCTTAATTATTCATGATTTTAATAAATATAAATGAGATCAGATCTTTAATGATGACCAAATACAGAGGTGTAATTGGCCGAGCCGACCTGGGGATTACAGATTGACTTGTTAAACTTCTACACTGAAAAGTATAGCGTTCGAGTTTTGAAAGAGAACAAAGTCAAGTCAAGACTGAGGCAATCCTCATCAAGGGTCGACTCAGTCCTTCACGTCCTTGCCATTTTTAGTCCCTATCAATCTACTACCAATAGGGTATAGGATATACATCGTGATTGTTCGCATATAATTCCATCGCTGTAAAATCGTAGGGTATGCAGATGGCTGTTCGTTGTCATTTATTAGTGGAATCCTTTTGGCAGCGTCTGCCTCTCCGTAATCTCATTCGCGCTTAACATACATCGTCAACAGTATCACTGTTAATTAATGCTAGCATCCTTACGCTCGACTTTGAAATCTAGCTAAGAGGCATCAGATATTGTTTAAAAAACAAAACCTTTATCGTCGGCGACACTATAATTCAGCAAACATTAAGTTATGCGTCAG
>JAGXCT010035333.1:0-14615 GCA_022495035.1 Philopotamus ludificatus
GCCCCCGCGGCCGCCCCCGCGTGCGCGGCCCCCCGGCCCTCAAGGACGCCGAGCGGGCCGCCGCCGCCAAGACCCGCGGCCGCAAGAAGGCCGACCCCGTCGACGAGGAGCCCGAGCGCGACGACGCCCCCGTCGAAGCCGCGGAGGCCGACCCCGCGAAGCCCGCCCCGAAGGCCTTCCTCCGCCGGATAGTCAAGCGAAAGCAGCTCGTCTCCGTCCTGACGAAGAAGAAGGGGATCCTCGCCAAACGCAACACCCTCAAAGCCGAACTCAAAAAGACCGTCCCCAAAGCGCTCAAGCGGGTCCCGAAACCGACGATCGTCAAGACCGAGCCGGAGACGGAGACCGAGGGGGACGACTCGTTTCGCAGCATCGAGTCGACCATCCTCGAGATAAAGCGGGAGCCGGACGCGCCCGACTCGCCGCTCACTTCCTTCGAATCGAGATCGTCGAGCCCGCGGACCGGCTCGGCGCGCAAACAGCGGACGAGCTCGGACCTCGCCATCAAACTGCAAGACCCCGAATTCTCCCGCGAGGGCTCCGTCTCGAGCCCGAAGGGCTCGGGCCGCGAGTCGCAACGGTCGACGAGGTCCGAGCGGAGCAACAGCCCGTTCCCGACCGCGGACGGCCCCCAAAAGTTGCTCCGAAACGGAAAACAGCGAAGCGTCAAAGCGACCCTGTTGACCGAAGTCGTCGAGCAGGAGAGCAAAAAGCGAAGACTGATCTCGGAGTCGTGCGACTCCAAAAATGTTTCGATCGACCCGCCCAAAAAGATGAAGCGGCCGAGGTCGCATTCCAAAGACGGCAGCGAAGTGTCAAAGGGCTCGGACGTCGCCGAGGCCGACGTGAGCTTTTCCGAAAGCTCGGAGGCCGACGGCCGCCCAAAAGCTTCCGACGAAACTTTGCCAGCGGCACCCGACGTCCCCTCGGCGAGTTTGGAAGAAGCCGCCGACGATATGCCGCCCGACACGCCTATCGTCGCCTCGATCGACGGTGAAAATGTCGTTAAAATCGTCCCCGACGTCATAATGGACGGCGAAAACAATAATTCAGCCAAACCCGACGCCGAAGACGTCTTAATGCCGGACGTTTCGGAGGCGCACGTCGAAAAAATAGCCGAAAAGTCGTTGATCTTGGATAACATGTCGAAGGCGTTCAACGACGCGACCATCCCCGAAAAGACTAAAACCAACATAAGAAGATCGGCGAGACAGCGAAAGAGCACCGTCAAGGCGAAAGAACAAGAGGAGACGATATTGGCGGAGATTTGCGACCCCGAAGTCGTGATGAAAATCTTTAAGAAGCTCATGCCGGACGACCCGGTCGGTACGGCGCCCGAGCAAAAGGTCGAGCCGGCCGACGAGAAGAGCGACGATGGCGACGCGATCGCGCCCGACGTGATAGATCCGAAAAAGTTTTACGGCGAAGCGTCGCCGGTGAAAGAGGCCGAAGTTGACGTGCCGCCGGAGGAAGAGGCGCCGATCGCTTCGCCCCCCGTCGAAGCGGAAAAATTAGAATTCGAAGACCCAAATCCTCCCTTGAAATTCACGATGGTGCCCCCATGCCCGAAATCAGCCGACACAAATTTGGACGTTCCCAATAAAACTATCGAAGACTGCAACGACGTGAACGAGGAGGAAGACGAAAAAATAGACGATTCCGCCAAGGAGAACGTTCTTAACCCGTACATCGGAAAATCTTTCACTCATCACGACATCGATAAATTAATCGACAAGCTCAAGAATTTCGAGGAGCAAGATCGCAAACGTCAAGAGATGTCCAAACTCAACAATCAAGAAAAGAGACCCGTTATGGTGTCGAACGACGTCGTTTTGATTCCCAAGTCCAATTTGGAGTGCAAGATCGCAAAGGAGACGCCCGCGATTGCGATCGTTCCGAAAACAAAAGAAAAGGAAAACGTTCAGAACAGTTTGGATATGAATTCGCCGGCGATATCCATCACAAAGAAGGAACACGTGCGCAAATCGTTTGAGATAGATTTGCCGAGCGGCGTCACTCTCATCAAGAGAAGTGCGTCGCGAAAGCATTCGACCGGCTCGAATTCTAAAGATGGCGACTCCGTCACGATGATCGACAAGTCGTTAGGAAAAGAAACGACTCTGGATATTAGAAAATCCATCGACAAAACTATGGGCACCGCCGATGCGGTCAAATCTTCCCCCGTGTCCATCACGAGCGCCGTCAAAATTATCCCGAAGATCCCAAAAAATAATAACGTTGCGAAGGAATCGACTGTTGTTTCACCGAAAGTGCCTCAAATTAAAAAAGCCGAAACGGCCGAGTCCGCCGCGGCCGCTCCCGTCGCGAAGATGGTGCCGAAAGCATCCGACCACGGCCCTTCGACGTCCAAAAAGTCTGACAAAGAGCTTCGACTCTCGAAATCGTGCAAATTGCTGCCGGACGAAACGCCCGAACAGCAAAAGAAGAAGGTCGAAGTGCTCAAAACGCTCGGTTTGCTCACGCTGGAAGCTGCGAAACAGGCGAAACTCGATAAACAAAAACAAAAAGAGCTTATTAAATCGAACAAAACTCCGATTCCTAAATATTCGTCTAATGAGGGTTACACTGGAACATTGAAGACTGTGATTAAATTAAATAGACCAAATTCCGATAAGAAGAAGGTGAGGAGCCCGCTGAAGATGACGTTTCAGAAGAGCAAGAGCAGGGGCAACAAGTTCAACGATCCGCTCAGCGGCGAGAGCGAGTCCGACGAGAACACCTGCTACACCCTGTTGCCGCACAAAGAGGTGAGTGCGATTCGGACACGTTCGACCTGGCGATATTATAGTTGGCTACAATAATTTTGATATTTTTTTTCAGTCCGGAGGATCGTCGGGAAGCGGCACGGGATCGTCCGACAATCATCTGACGTCTGGTGGGCATCGAAAAACTCATTACAGTAATCGATTTAACAACCATGGTGTGTGGCTCTACTATATCTGTCATCTTTTCTTCCATCTAATCGCAACAATTCACCTTTTCGAATTAATATTTTCATTTAATCAAACGTTTCATGTAACCGAACGCAATTACAGAATTGTTTTAACCCTTTTACTTATCGGAAACCTTCCGCGATACAAACGATAGATTTATCTTCTTTCGTTAAGTACGGATATAGTCACTATAAATAATAAGAATATCGTTGATGATAGTCACATGATCCTACATAGGATCTCGTAACGTTTATGAGAGCTATAAGAATTCTTTCGAATCAAAAGTTTTATAAAAATGTTTAATCTGCTTTATCCGCAGATAAACGATCTTTATATTAATCTTCTTAAAACTCTCATGAATTTTCGGATGCTTCTGTTTTAATTCAGTCGATTAATCGCCAATTTCAAGAACGTTTAAAAGTAGTAATGGGTTAAATCAAACTATGGTGACTCACCATTTTTCTTATCGATGCATTTATTAAACGCATAAAAACCCAACGATTTAGTTTTGCAAAATTTTTCTTTAAAGATATTTTTATCTCTAGTAAATTTTTTTTCAATGCAAAGTTCGTATTTATTCCGACGTTTTTCCCGATAAATTTCGTAATTTACGTAAACAATTCAATAATAACAACCAGTTGACAGTATTTGTAGTAAACCTCCATGTGGTATTAGTGTAAATATTTAATTAATTAGAATAGTATTAATCGATTGATTTAAAACTCGATGTTAATTGATTCGGCGGATTGCAACTCTCGTCATTTACGATTTGTATCGACGGATTATGAAAAAACAGCAATATAATAGCGTAGTTTATATTATTTGTCGTTTTTTTATGAAAATTATGGAGTGCTATTAACGAACGTGGCCTCCCAAAAAATTTATCAACCTGACCAAGATGTAGGTTTCGTGCTCGGTGAGTAGGAACTTTGTCGTTCACAGTTTCCAGAGGACTTAACTTTAAAACTTTTGTACCCAGGACGAAGCTGTGTCAGACCAGTCCGACATAGTACAATCCCTTACCATCCACCCACACCGCATATACCGGCTTGGGGCCGGTTCAATCGGTGCAACAAAATCATTTTTTTTTCTTGAAACACGTGATGTTAAAATATAATACTAAAACGTCTTAAGAAAAGGGAGAAGGGAAAGGGAAAGTAGCCTTGTACAACTCTCTGAAAGCTAATGCAAAGCAATTAAATGCTGACTAGGTCCATATGTCCCATAGGGCCCTCCACCGGGAGACCCGTAGGGGAAATGCCCCATTAGACAGCATAGAGTAGGTCGTAGCGTCCAGGTAAGGACAGGACCACAGAACGTGACTGTAATCCTGACAGATGTACCCACATCAGCAATGTGGAGATGCTACAAGGTTAAACTCTTCATGTATAGCCTTGAAAATACCGTGGCCAGTCAGGAATTGACTGACCCAGAAAGAAGTCTGCGAAAAACCAGCTTTTTGCTTTTTTAAAGCAAAAACTGACGGAGTTTTCAGAGGAATGAGACATGGGGATGCTATATCCCAATATTATTTAATGTAGCCTTGGAAGCTGCGATGAGAACCGCACATAGAGCCCGGCACGCCGATTCTTTGAAGGATATAGTACTGCTGCCATATGCTGATGATATTGAAATTGTCGGTCGCATTAAGGATGAGCCTGTCGAGTTGCTTCGTGCTTTCACAGCAGCAGCTTCCGATCTGGCTCTGGAGGCATATTGGTCCAAGACCAAATAATTAATGGTTTCGCGATCGGGCATAGAGTCGATGTGGAATCCAATGGGTTAAATCATTCAAGTACCACAGCACCACAATCAGCGAAGACAATTCTGAAGATAAAGAATCTCTGCTCGTATACAAAAAGCGAATCGGTGCTATTATGCCCTGTTTAAATTACTGAGAAACAGGTTGTTCTCAAGGTGGAATAAATTTATGCGTGCAGGTCATAGTCTCTGGCAAGCCGGGACATCCATCGTCTTGATCCGTTTGAGTGAAAAATCATAAGATGGATCTTCGTACTGCATCTGGATGAAGCTAGTCCCGGATATAGAAACATGCAATCTAATAACGATGTCATGGACAAGTATGGGGATATACAATTGTCACATTCGCACGGAACGCCTACGTTAGGCAGAGCATGTGTCCCGAATGGACAGCGATTGGCTGGTCCATACTGTTATCAACTTTAGGGCTGAGGGAACCCGTCCCATTGGGCGCCCAAAACTATATCGGAAAGGCAGAATTGAGGCGGACAAGTCTCTGTTGGGACTTGGGCAATTATTGGAAGAGACCGGAGTCGACATAATACCCTTCAGGTGGCAAGGACTTTTTTTGGATGTGGGGCCATTTAAATAAATGAATTAATTAGGATCGAATCGAATATGAGAGTCGCAATCTGCATCGATAGTTTATATTGAGTTTATTCTTCAACTCGTCACTATTAACACTCATCTAATCATATACTTCTATTCTAACAAATCATTAACATTGGAGCGGGTGATGTCAGATGGTGATATGAGACATCAGGTCGACGATTTCTTTTTAAAGCCGATTTTGATCGCTCAAATTTAAATCGTCGACTCGTGCGAATGTCACTCTATTGTTTTGCGATACTAGGCCTAACATATAACCGTTAATCGATAAATAATCTCGTTCAAATTGTGTGCGTTTCAATGTGCTTTATTGTTGTTGTGCGTTTTCAGAAATGGGACCTCAGGACCGCTTGACCGACTCCGCCGCCGAATTGAACGCGTCCAAAGAAACCACGACGAATCTGGTCATACCAGAGAAAGCATCCTCCTTCGGCATACACCCCGAGCGGCTGTGTCAGGATCAGTGCTTTTATTGCGGCGGAAAATTCGGATTGTTCGATACTCCGTGTCACATAGCTCAAATTAAATCCGTCGATAGGCAAAAGAAAATATTAGATAGTGAGTGTTGCGCTTCTATTTGAGTGGTTTATAACGTTTAAATGCTAACGAGATGATTCGCTTTTTGTAGATGAAGAAAAATTAACCGTAGATAGTTGTTTATGCGACGCTTGCTATCGACACGTCGACCGTCGTGCGAATTGTCCTTCGTATCGCAAACGCTCGGTCCCCGTTGCCGCTATGTCTTCGATGAACTCCAACATCGGAGACACGTGCTATGCAAACTCGTGCTGCCAACCGGCCCCTCATACGCTAAGAAGAAAATGGCTAGTGAAGATTAGAAGATCGATTTCCAAAGTGGTAATTATATTTTTGATCGAAAACTATTGATCCATCTGTTTTCATCTTACTGATGTATTATTTTCTACGCTATTCAGGTACAACTGGATTTGGATTATCCTGGATTGCATACTATTCCTCTATGTAAGATTCATTATAATGCAGTGTCTCAACTAATGGTTTGCGGGCTATGCAAGAGAAGATTGTCCCGAAACCATGTGCATTATATAAATCAGGTATAATATTATTTTATTTATTTACGTTATTACTTAATAATCCAGGTATTTTTGTAATGATGTGTAATTAATAACCTCGTAACTCAAACCTTTTATAACATAGTGTTTGATTCTTGTCTTCTGCTTAAACGTGACGTTAATCCTGAGTACCGTGAGGCATTCGTGCACCTCTGCTAGGAATGCGAGGTGACATATCACCAGGATCATCACTACTACATGTTGTTATGTGAGCAACGTTTGATGAAATCTCCCAAATTAAAATAGTTTCATTAATACAAAGTGATCAGACAACTCCGTTGCAAAGCTTATCCAATTTGAGTACTTTCAATCAGTATTCGACATCCTCGGGATTCATACTGACTTCGATATTAGTTTGTCACTACAGCTTATCATTGACACCATAGACAAAACCCGAATAACGTTTGCTTTGGGAAAATTTTAACCGAAATTATCAGCTGGACCCAATCTAATACCTCCATTCGTCATCTCAGATTGGAATAACAAAGCCTCTTCGACATATTTTTAACCTTTCATTAAAATCGTTGCAATTTTGAGTCAACGTTATCTATAACGATATTAAAAAACATTTAATAAAGTCGATCATATTAGATTGATTTTAAAACTAGATCATGTTTGGTTCTCGAATCTTGTTCGTATCTTCTCTAGTTTTCCTACAACAATATGTGAAATACGACTCCCTTATTTCGTTCGCTTACGTAAAGTCTTCTGGAATTCCACACATGTCAAATTTAGAACCTTTATTATAGGCTTTCTTTTGTGTATTTCAACCCCTAGAACAGTGGTTCTTAACCTGTGTTCGATCGAACCTCAGGAGTTCGGTAAACAGGCATGAAACTGGTGGGGTTCAGTACCTCCAACAAGGTTAAGAACCATTGCCCTAGAATGTGCCACAAATTTTCAATGGGGTCAAGATCTGGCAAATTCCCTGGCCACTCCAAGGTCGAAACCCTTATGTTGGCTTAGCACAATTTTTATCGGAAGAAAAAGGATTGTTTTGTAACGGAGGAAAGCTGGAAAATCAGTTTCCTTGGAGTATAACATAAATAGAACAATTCCGCAGTGAGCTAATGCGATGAGAACATGGGTAACATTATATTCGTTTTCATGGAAACATTAAGTCGAATATGGCTCCAGAGGGATCCCAACTCTCTAAGTGTTTGCTATATTACGCATCAAAATTCGGCACAGCTTCATACAACAGGAACAGGGCTCCATAGTTTGCTATAAACTCCTCGAATATCCACCGCTGTTAAAAATCGATTTTGCAGACACAGCTGCCTCAGCAACCAATCGTCTGCTCCAGTTATTTTACAGAGCTCTCCGCTACCTCTCAGACTACCAACTGCACCACAATCTTCGGTTTTTTTTATATTCTGCTCACCTTTATATTGGATCAATCAACTACTCTCTCCCATTTCTCTACTAGACATCCCTATGACTTGTATTAACGCCAAAATTTTTTAAAACTTCACAAAAAAGAACGGTTCAACTTGGCAAGGAAAGAGGACTTATATATATCCTAAAAAAAATTGTAAATAATCCGTTACTTACATACATCGGATCCTATCGTGTAAATTCTTATTTTCGCAGATGATTTATTAAAAATATTTATATCCGTTACAAAGGATGTTGGATTTTCCTATTCGTCACAGCTTAATTTTTTTTGTACGATTGGGGAATTTTAAATCTTTCCACATTAAGTGTTGAAAATTGTCAATAATGACATTTTCTAGATCAAAGGAATCTCTCTTCTTTCTTAATTATACAGAATTTGGAACAGCAAGCAAAATTCCCAATATTAAAGATCTGAATATTCTCTTTGACTCAAAGTTGAAATTTAGTTTACATGTGTTGCACATATGTATTTTAGATCATTAAGAATGTTGGACTTTGTATTGAGTCATTTTTATTACATAGCACCTCGGTTATAAGAGTGGTAAACAATACATTTGTTCGGGGCTTACTTGATTCAGGTTCCATTATAGTTCTCTTCGAGCCCTCTAAAACTAGAGAAAATCTAGAAGAAATTGCTAAAATATCTCTGCATGATGGAGTTTGGATCTTACCTGAGTTTATTTCCCAGCATATGATTCAGAACTGTCTGGGGTGCGTAACTCTCAAAAAAAAAGACAATTTATTAGCCGAAACACTTCTTCAAGCTGTTGGTTGGCATAGTACACAACCCCTTGTACTGTGGATTTGCCCTTGTGTGCGCCACCAGCTCACTACCAACAAGATAGTTTTCTCTCAGAAAATCTCCGATAACCAGAGCTATTATTCTGCTTTACCACTCGGCCAACTATGTAGATATATTTGATGTGTTTGTTGATCTTATTTAATTCAATGTTAATTGATTATAGTGATACCTTTTTTTTACATCCTGAATTTACGCTTTTACGTGTTTTATCATTCAAAAACGTAAAATCGGGGTTTGAATTTTTTTTTTTATATACATTTAAACCCATTTTTTGTTTTATATTTTATATTTTTTTATCGATGTTATTATTTATATGCTTTTTATGCGTGATTGGTAATTTGAATCAATCTGTAATAACAATCACGCATTGTTTTAAAGTATAAAAAACTAATTTCTACATATTTATTGTTTTAGGAATACTTGACGTTAAATCCTTTGCTCGAAGAACAGGGGATTCCAGTTGTTTTAGATGAAAAACCAGTAGTATGTAAATTATGTAGATATTTTTGCACTTTACTTCAGCGGCCTTATTTAATGCAACAAGTAAGCAAGAAAGATTTTTTAAGGCAATATCGCCGAAGGTATTATATTTTTATTTTTATTTTTTTTGTCGTTAATATAAATATAATTCAATTTTTAACTAATTTCATTGTAATTTCAGGCTAATGGTTGCTCATGACATAGAAGTGCCTGATGAATCTGATACGGATAATACCGACGAACCTTCGATTCCAATAGAGGTTAGCCAAGAACAGAACGAAACGACTAAGGAGAAAAAGCGCGGAAAAGCCGGAAAATCCAAAGTCAAAAAGTCGGCGGACAGTCAAAAACCGGACGAAAATTGCATCGATAAAGCAAACGAATCCTGGAAAAAGTCCAACAATCATGGCAATAACTCGACACAAAATTCAAAGATGGAAATCGAAGACATCGAAAGTCTGATTTCATCTAATAAAATTCCAGTACCTGCGTTAGGATTGTCAAAATCGACGGATTTGGGCGATTCGACTAATTCGACCATGGATTACGATAATCCGCTAATAGTTTCGTTAGATAAACAATCTGAGTTGCAAAATCTGCTGCAGAAATGCAATGTGCCTTCGTCCACAATTTTACAAAGAATCGGTATGCCGGATCAAAAATCAAAGAATATACTCAAAGTACACAACGCCCCCGCCACCAACAAGAGGAAAATCAATAGAAACCTGAGGAGAATACAAAAACTCGGTCAAATCATCACCCAGAAAGAAGACTTCGAAGAAACCCTAAATTGCAAAATACCGAACCGAGAAGACTTTACAATCGAGCCGATGAGCATCGGTAATATTGATATAACGTCTAGTATTCGCGACGGAGCCGGACTTTTGAGGAATATTGCACTGAACGACGAGTGCACCATCGAAACTTTGCCTCCAAAAGCTGCCAAGGGCTCCGTAGATATTAATTCCATGAAGAATAAGTGGCAAATGACGGAAAGCTTCTCTCAAGTGAAAAAGAACTTATCAGTATTATCCAAAAATCTCGGCAGTGATCAACTCAAAAAGAAATCGCACGGCCAGACTGAATCATCAAACCCCGTTCGTAGATTGGAGACCAATCCATCCATATCCGTGCGTGAACTGTTTCCCGGAGAAGAAGATATGAATCTTCAATGCTCTATCGAATTTGGCAACGTTAAAGGAATCACTCCGGAGGGCTGGGAGAAATGTAATTCTACGATACAGTACGATAAATATACAAAGAGTCTTTGGAACGAATTGCAGGAACCTTACGGAAATCAATCCAGCTTTTTGAGGCATCTCATTCTCTTAGAGAAATATTACCGTAGCGGAGATTTGATTTTGTCCACCAACGCCAATTGTAGCGCGGTCACATACAGTAAATTCGTCCAGAATAGACTGAGATCGTACGATAATTTACGCACAAACGGAGAGGTGCCGCTCAATTACAATTTCAATAGTACCTCGTCTAAGACACACACAGTCACAATGCCACACAGTATTGATTCTGTGGAGGTATCGAAGAAGTCCGATGGAAACGGAGAGTTTAGAAAACCGATGATGAACATCAGCGCCGGGAAGAGCTTATTGAAAAGCAACCAAAATATAAATGCAGACACGCCCAAAGCGAATAAATCCGGAAATCTATCCGGCAAAAGTTTGAAACACAGCCTAAACATCTCGAATCACCACGCCGAACCCAATAATGCCATTCCGAAACTTCTCAAAGGCATGCCGCTGTGTTTGACGCAACTGGAAAAGCTCGGCAACCAATTGACTCCGTTACCTGTCGCACCCAGGCCGTCGACGCCTCGGCCCGATACCAATAAATCTACGGATGGTATAAAAACTCCTCTGGTTTCAGACATCAGAACGAGCACACCTAAATCCGATGCGGTCGTAACTAAGCCCAGAATACCTTCGTTGCCTCCAGAATTAATCGCAATCAATCCTCAAACAACGCAGAAGAAAAACATCGAAGCCGTTTTAAAGAACATACAATTGGCCAAGAGCTCTACGTCGGCCGTACAATCTTCGCAGCCGGCTATATCGAAAAGCTTCTCTGCGATCAGTCCCGTCGTTCCCAACGCTCAACCGAAACTCTCCAAATCTGCAAACAACGCAAAGGAATCCAAGAAGAGTGCTAAAGGTACCACGAAACAGTGGCGACCGACCCTAATACCTATCACGAACGAAACCAAAGCTCGCACGACACGCGATATACTTCATCAGACGGCGGACGGCAGGAGACTCCCCAGCTTAGTTCAGGTGATGTCCGGCGGCAGACCTTATCACATCACAATCGAGGATTACAACAAAATGTGCATCATGCGGCGCGAAAAGTTGAAGCTCGAACAAAAGGCCGAACTCTTAAAGCAAACGTCTACGAGCGTCACTACGACGAACCAATCGGAAGCGTCGCAAGATTCTACCGCCGCCACCACCATAACGCCGATTGCGGCCGTAACAAAACCGACATCTCCGGCGCCGACGACCGAAGCCGACAAACCTACCACTCCCCAACAACCGCCTTCGAATGGAAAATCTAAAGAAGAAATCGTCCCGCCACCGCCGTCGTCTAAAACTAACGCAGCAAAAACCGATGAAGTCGAAAGCGTTAAACCAGTGCTGCCGGAGCTGGACGCCACGTCGTCCTTATTGAAAAACGTTGCGTTAAAAAATATAACGATAGCGCCGATAATAACCGCCGCTTCCGACGCCAAACCGAGCGCGTCGTCGAACGTGCCGCAATCGTTGCTGATAACCAGCGCCAAGAGTGTAGTTCCTCCGACGAAGCCGTCGCCCAACTCGACTGTGACGGTCAAGTCAGAAACTAATAGTGAAATTAGTGCTATAACATCGCCGATACCCAAGGCTATACCCGTTACATCTCAGGCAGTGATAATGCCTAAAATTCCAAAGTCGCTAACTGTGATCCCCCAGTCCATGGTCTTGAGCACTGTCAGTGTGTGTCCCGCCCCGGCGCCTTCCGTCTCCCCGACGCTGGGGTCCTCCCTCTCCGTACTCCCCGTCTCCACAACAATCACGCTCACAACCCCCACTGTCACTGCTACACCATCTGAGCCTTAACCCAACCTCAATCTTATGTACTTTTTAATAATTGATTAAACTTATACTGATTAGTGATTACAGTGTGCCTAAACTCACAAAAAATGAATATGTATATATTTATAAAGAAAAATCTCATTCACTTAAGTAAAAAAAAAAAAAAAAACTAAAAGTAATAAATATATTATTGAGCTGTAAATTAACGCTTGGATAAGAAAATAGTATACGCTATTCCATATATATTTTTAACCATATTTGACAAAAAAAAGGTATATTGAAATGTTAAGACTAAAAATAGGGTTTATTCTTTATTAAAAGAAATTGTTGAAAGAGTGGTGCGAATTTAGTGTTAGCGGAATATCAAGAAACGACGTTGTTTTTTTTTTTAGAATGTGGACATTGCTTGATTTTTTTTTTAGTGCTATTTTAATTCTTTCTAGGTTATGTATATTTTATAATAGAATTGTTATGATTTCCATTTTTATTGCAGGTAGAAAAAAATAAATGAAACAAATCGACCACTTGTAAATAAATGGGAGTGTATATCTAAATATTTTTGTAATAATTTAATGAACAATATTAGTTTTATGTATTATTATTATTTTTTTTTAGAACGCATATTCGTAAACTTTTTACATAATTAAATCAATTTTCATTTTATCCCACCATCGGTTTTGAAACGTTGATTTCTTTCATATAGATTCTTCCAAAGATAGTGAGTTAGCAATATTGTTAATCTTATTAATATTATGTACGCCTTATGTAAAAATGAATTGTAAGATTTATTATATAAGAATGTGTATCTAATAAACATATCTTATCTAATTTCTACGTTCGTAATTTTTCCTTTTTACTTTGTGTATTAAAAATGTTAATCGATTTTTGGATAAACGAGCTGAAGTGATAATTAACTCTCTGGGCATGATACTAACGTCGGAAATACACTCGCATCTCGGAGGATTCGTTCCATTTCAATATTACGAAGTTTCGTTTTAACGTATTTATGAATTTTTGAATGACGATTGAGCTTTGATTACACGATAAAATATTTTATTACGATCCATGCCCATAGGATTAATAGCTTGTACCATTTTCTTTTAAATTTGTTTTAAAATTATTGATACATTATGATGATTAGGATATATTATACCCAATTACTTCCTAATGGACATTCTGAGTAAATTAAATTAATATGTAAATACTATTATATCAATAAAAATAAGATAAATATTTAAACGCCTATGCATCTGAATGTTTTGTTCCAATCGTTTAGTATGCGATCACGATGTAACAAAGCAGCTAGACACGAACGATCCATCAACCCCAATCGAGAATATCTAACCATGTGTCTAGACTCGCTCGGGGGAAATTATCAAACTAAATTAATAAAGAATATTTTCATTTGTATCGATATTGTTTAGTTTTTGTATACTCACCGTTTGCTATAAAAATTTTACATTGTAGACGGAAGTTTTATAACGATAGCCGGACCCACGTTTATGCAAAATTAATGTTTTTTGACCAAGTTTTAAATTAAACTCGTAGCATTAAAGACAATATTTAGATGGATAATTTTATTTTTAAATACTATTCTATATATTGAGCTCATGTTATATATATACTTTAAGTTGGCAATTTCCAAATGAACATTTAGTTTACTGTAATGTAAACGTAAAAACCCCGTTTATTTTAAATAAAAAATCCCATGAAATTACTTGTGTGTTTTTTTAAACGTCGCGCCCAATCCTCGTCGAAACGTAAAAACGCATCTCTAACACATTTTAATATGTGTTCAACGTACACTTTTATTGTGTTTATACTTTTCTAATCCTTAAAAATATATACATATGTTCCAAACGTTACAAAAACTATGCTCACCATTGTATGAGTTTTTTTTTTTATAAAAAATCCGATACCAAAAAATTATTATATTCCAAAATTTGATAAAACTATGCTATTTCATTTTATGACCAAGTTTAAAATTATTTTAGAGAAATATCTCGAATTTCTGCAGCATCTTGATTATTCAACCACACAAAAATAATAATAACATTTTTGGGAACTTTAGAAATTCTGTAAATATGTCGACAAACGTAACTCCAAGCTATTACCGTGTAACACGGCATTTAAAAGTTCAAGATTGTCAAAAAAAAACTAATTCCAAAAATAGACAAAGTTCCAAAAGTTAGAAAAAAACATCAATATTATTTTTGAGAAGTGAAATCCTATTCTAAGATTTTATAACGATACAAGTAACCCTAGATCTTAGATTCCTGTATGTAAATGTATGTTTTACGAGCACCAAAATAAAGGATTAGTTTCCAAAAATAAAAAATAATTTATGCTACATATCCTCATTACTGGCTTTCTTCAGCAGCATCATGATTGAAATACCATATTTTTTGTAAATAATCACATTTATTTATTTATT
>JAGXCT010035333.1:22841-35967 GCA_022495035.1 Philopotamus ludificatus
TCTTTGAAGGGCCGCACGAGAAAGTGTGGCGGGCCGCGGGTTGCTCATCCCTGCTATAGATGCTTCTTATTCATTTTCCCAATGGATAACTCTTTTAATTAATTTGTAAAAAAATAAAATGAAAGTAACTCACAGATTCGACCAAGAGTGGAAAGGGTTAAAGTCTTACTGATAACGAAGAACTCAAAAACAAAAACGTGGATTAGAAAAATCTTTATTTATATTTTAAAATAATTATATATATGTCAAATTTTATTCATTCATAATGAAAATATCACTTCATCAATACGTTATCATCGATAGTAATTTTATTTTTGGCTTTCTTTTTCATCTGCTTCGATCCCCCTTTAGTCCTCTTCCATTTCATTCTACGATTCTGGAACCACACCTTCACCTTGAATTATAAATTACATCAATTCTATGAGATAAATCATATAAATTAAAAACACATACTTGTCTCTCGGTGAGACTCAACGCTACGGCAATCTCGTATCTTCTCAACCTTGTCAAATAATTAGAATGTGTAAACTCGGCTTCTAAATTCTTCACTTGCGCTTTGGTGAATGCCGTACGTTCCTTCCGATTGCTCTTCGCGTCTTGAATCAAATAATTATAAATTAGTTTTTCAGATGTATTATCAAAACACCGACATTTTAAATGGACCTTTCATAATCGCTCCAAATAATATTTACTAGAAAAAAATATATGAATAATTAGAACGCAGATGTAATGAAGCATCGAATACTTATGATCTCACAACGGAAATGGATTCCTCGATAAATTTTCAATAGAATGCCGCCATATTAATATACGAGCATTGTACAAAATGTTTTTAGAATAAATTTTCTAGGATTTCAAGTCACTGGAATTATATTTGTTGTGTAAACAAGGATCTAATTTATGTCCCGGAAAGTATCATAAAAAATCTTGGGGTTAAAATTACGCGTGTGACCCCCATGAATCCTCGGGGGAATCTCCCCTTGAAGTGATTTATGCATTTTTTTATAATTTAAATTATCGGCAATAAAGTAGGCGCCATTGCATCTATTATGAAATTTATGGCGCGAATATGGCATGTTGTTATGTCTCCGTAAACGCATTAAAACTATACTGTTAAATATGTGTGTAATTAAATTTTATTGCGAAAACGTCAACAGCGATTTCAGATAAATTTGCAAAGTGTCGTCGGTGAAAAACTACCATAAATATTTTTTAATAAAGTGGAACGCTTTCCCGATATCTCAAGAGCAGGCAGGCTTCTTTTTTCTATCCTTGAGGTGAGACACTATGCGATCTCCAGCAGAGCTACGTCCGTCCCAACCCTGATGCCAGGACTGTGACGGTCGTCCTCCAGGTTAACTGGGCTCTTCAAATACGGGTCAGGTCGCCAGCCATGAGCCCGGGAGCCGAGCTGTCAACGTGCGGATTGTAACAATAATAATCAGACAAGGCTAGGGCCAATTCGTATTTATTTTATGGTCTGATCGGATGCTACGGACACCTCATGTAGCACACACGTCACCGAATTGGTCTGGATAGCGGCCTGGCTCCTCATAGCTCCGTAGTATCTACGGAACCATGATTGTGCCCAACCGCCATCGCCGTCACATCCAATATCGACATGCGACAACACACGACTCTTTGTAAGAGGATAAGGAACCTGA
This sequence comes from Philopotamus ludificatus, assembly GCA_022495035.1. Classification (NCBI taxonomy): domain Eukaryota; kingdom Metazoa; phylum Arthropoda; class Insecta; order Trichoptera; family Philopotamidae; genus Philopotamus; species Philopotamus ludificatus. The sequence continues at coordinate 24,506 of JAGXCT010035333.1, forward strand.
GACAAATTCTCAATATCTGCTAAATCATAGAGAAGAGCCGAGAGTTCAACATGCTTGTTGTTTTTGGAAGGTGCTAGATTAAAAGGATGCACCTTTTGTAGCCAGGATGAAGCTGTGTCAGACCGGTCCGACACAGTTCCATCCCTTACCATCCACCCACTTCGCATATACCGTCTTGGGCCAGTTCAATCGGTGCAACAAAAGCAGTTTTTTTCTTGAAAAGCGTGATGTTAAAATATAATACTAGATTTTTTTAGAAAGGGAAGAAGGGAGAGGGGAATCGAGGGAAAGTCGATGCAAAGCGAGCAAATGCCCTGTAGCAAATTACACCGCTGAACAGGTCCATGTGTCCGATAGAGCCTGTGGTGGTTATTACACGTGTTTGGGACAACGTCGTGTCGTGCCTTGTAACAATACGCGGCGGCTCCGGAAATCTACCACGCTTCCCCCGCGCAGACCTCCGCCCGCAGTTGCAGCGTGAACACGCTCCTGCGTTACTTCGCCATGACGATTCTGGAGACTCCTCTCGTCCTCTGTATGGCCATTTATTATCGACACCGCATTATAATCATCGCAGCCAGATCAGCCAAGACTCCGCCTCGCGTCCACGACTTGGGACCGCAGACTGGCATGCTACGTCAGAGCTGCTCGAGCTAGCCGGCCCCTCGTCGAGGATCATCAGAAGGAGTGCCTCTACGACCTCTGGACTCTCGACCGCCAGGAGTGCCGCCATTGTCAGAGGTCGCGACAGAGAGCGCACCAGGACGTCGCTAATTGCTGCCGCGTAACAATTATTTCTATTTAATAAATGTGTCGATGTGTTCAACTAAACAAACTGTGTTTTGCATTTCATCCACCGACGAGAGAAAAGGCTCGCCATGGATCGAGTCACGAATCCTTTCCATCCTTTGAAGCCCTCCAGCAGGAGGCCCGTAAGAAATGCCCCAGCATAGAGTAGGTCGTGACGCGCAGCGTCCAGGTAAGGACAGGACCACAGAACATGACTGTAATCCTGACAGACGTACCCACACCAGCAATGTAGAGATGCTACAAAGTTAAACTCTTTAAGTTTAGCCTTGAAATTACCGTGGCCAGTCAGGAATTGACTGACCCAGAAGTCTGGGAAGAACCAGCTACAATTAAGCCTGGATCTGATATCGCGAAGAATGGGTTGTCCGCTCTTTGTGGGAGGAATTCCACCTCTCCTGGCACTGATCAAGAGCCAAATGGCGGACGCGTGATTTTAGAGTTGCCACAGATTCGCCCTCGATTGGGAAAATTGTAGTGGCGCCAACAACAACAGGACTATTTTTTTTAAAGCAAAAACTGACGGCTCTTAGCTGGTTTTTAAGGTCAAGCGGAAGAACGCCAGTAATAACTAAGAGTGATGCCGTTGAAAAAGCGCGATAAGCGCGAGTGAGATTAAGGATGGGTACACCGTTACACATTGTACACCTCATCCGAAGCCTGTACAAGAACAACACTGCAATAGTCAAAATAGAGTCGAGTTCGTCGGAAGAGTTTGCAGTGCTCAAAAGTGGTGAGACAGGGATGTATACTCTCCCTAGACATGTTCAACTTATACGGGGGTATATCATGTGAAAAGCCCTTGAAAACCGGGAAGGCAGATTTAAAATATCGGGTATTTTTTTTTTAAATCTAAGATATACTGACGATACGACATCGATAGCCACCAACGAGGAAGAAATGGCTGATCTGCTCAAAAGATTTGTCTGTAAAAGTAAAAAACTAGGACTTGAGATCAATATCAGTTAAACCAAGATGATGATGGTAGACAGAAGTAATCAGCTATCCAGATCTGGACAGGTTTGAAGAATTTCTATATCGCGGATCCCTACTTAAATATGCGAATAGGGATGCCTAAAATGCGATGTCAAAGCTATCCACAATTTGGAAAAACAGGGGAATATCCAAAAAGGCAAAAAAACGTTTAGTACAGAGTTAGGAAATCTCAATTTTTAATTACGGCGTAGAAACTTGGACCATAAAGTCAGTTGAAGAACGCACAAACGTGTATGATTAATTATTATTACAATTTTTTTACTTATTTTTTATATAAACTAATAATTAACTTTCTCTCATTTCAGAGGAACGTGACCAAGTGCATGTTTCCCCTAATGGAGGACCATGGATATGGTTTTCATAGGAATATATAATACAGTGGTTTCCCGTTGCCTTTTGTAGAGCAGCAATTTTTTATACTGGAGAGCGCTGCTGCCCACTTTCCACCTTAAATTTTTGACAATTATTTGTTTGTAAAATGAAAGTCGTCAGCCTCCACCCCACCTATCTGTTGACCAGCGTCACTCAGAATTCTTCGGATTGGTCACCCATCCGATTACTATCTGCGCTCAGTAGCGGTTAACTTGACACATATAATTCTTCGATACTTGGGCATCTCTAGAAAAAAAACGATAGCCTGGAGAAGCTCGTCGCGCTTGGAAACGTACAAGGATGCAGGGGAAGGGGCAGAGCGCCACAGGCTCCACCGAAGTAGCTGCGTTGCCTGATGTAGAATACAGAGAATACTGGAGAAACAAAATCAGGAAGATTCGGAACAAGAATCAATGGTGACGATCCTCAGACATGAGGGTCCCCACTAAAGAAGAAGTATTACACTGCTAAGGCATGGAATGAAATTGAAAAAATAATAATACAAATTGGAATCGTCATCGCAAAATAATGTGGATCTTAACTGTAATGTGATGACAGTCATATTCATGGAAACGTGTTCGAAGAGAACTGTATTGGAAAGTATTAATATATTATACAGTCAGTTTTCGACTTACGACCATTCGCACTTACGGCGTGGATAAAAATTTGTAAAAAATATTTTATTCAGTTTTTATCAAATATGGTACAACTGCCTCAAGTTCGTTCGACTATAATCTACATCTCTCAAAAAGTTATTTGGCTCTAATAAAACTTCGCTGGTACTTCGAAACGATACACACTGATTATAAAGGAAAAGACATGCATTTTTTTTAAGAGACAAAGTAGACTATTTTTTAAGAGACAAAGTAAGTCTCACTAGAAAAGTTGTGAAAATGTGTCATTGCAGAAAAAGTTTGGAAAACCCCGTTATAGCCGATGGATCAAGGAGGTAAACCTAACTTTAAAATTCATTATTTAATAATCACTTTTGCAATTGCAGGAGCAGAGAAGGAACAGCTCTTGCCCTGTGAACCAGGGCGTTGGAAGTCACTTCGATAATTCCTCAATGGATACACTTGGATTTGATTCGATCAGAGAATTCTGGATGGGGACGCGCCGTCCATATGGTCAGGTTGTGCGGCGCACACAGGCACCCGAAAATTAAGTGCGCTGAGAGGCGCCAAGATGTGTGAAAAATATGAAATATAAATTCATTAAACTTTCTTGAAATCGATTAAAATTTCATTGTTCTTTTTCATAAATTATTTTCTATTTTCGTGGGGGGATATAGGGGTCCAAATTAAAGTGCGCCACTGTTCAGGATATGATCATCGAAGTCATTCTGATTTAGGGGCAAATTCTAAATCCTATTGCACGATTTATATTTGTGATACTAAAATAAACATCTGACAACTATAAGGATCTAACTATAAATTTCATTAATGGTTATAGTGACCTTGGTGGCTTTAAAACCGTGATCGCAAAATATCAACACCCAATGACTTTTGTGAGTATTTTCCTAATAAAATAAAATTTATCGTACAAAAAATACAGTCAAACAATTGAACTGCGAAGAAAAAAATCTCTGGGATCTTTACTTTACGAGAAAAAATGTAAAATAAACGTTTTTTTCTGCTACCTCTAATACGAGGCGCGTCCACAAAGTAAGTTTCTCTAGAACCGTTCCATTCTATAGAAATTCAATTATGTACAGAAAACCACAAATTTTTATTTAACTACATTTTACGAGCAAAAAACCGCGTAAAAATCTCTGAGAAGACAGTTAATCAATATTTTTTAGATGTTCATAATTGTTTACAGATTTTTGTTTAATAATCTCAAAGTTTTATCAATACACGACAATGCCTTACATTTTATGAGAAAATTTAAGATATGCATTTTCTCTACAGTAGAGATTAACTTACATAATAAATTTATTGAATTTTAATTTTTAAAAATATGTATAATTTTTTATCCGTCTAAAAACTGTAACGAATATTAAGGGATTTTTTTAAGGTAAAAGATAATAAAAACTAAACCATTCATCCAAAATATGCAATTTGATTTTTCACAAACTGTAAAATATTGATTGTCACAATTTGTCGTTGTTGTTGTTGACATTTCGTTGAACTCACCGATTTTTAGTTGAAAAAATTGGTCAAAAATACGATTGTTACATAATGTTGCCTCAGATATTTGCAATTTGAAGATTTCTTACTTCAGCAGATGAAAAAAACACCGACACATGACTATGGAATATGAGGGTTTATGAAAAAAAATGAAAATTACTCTCAACTTAGAGAAAAAGTCTTCCACGTCATTTTCAGTATTAATATTTGAATCATGTTATATTTCTTACATAATTCTTTCAATATTTATTTTTGATCTATTGTTTTATAACGCATTTTAATGTGAGCAATGCTTTATGATCTATCCGCCATTTTGACGATATATCCGAAAACAATAATAATAACTATATTATTTATGTAAATGAAGTATAAATCTATGATATTTTTATATAAAAATGTACTTGTTCATTAATATTTAAACAAATAACCACGTTTTAAAATGAAAATGAATCACAAAACAAATGAATTATTATTTTCGAATAAAATGATTTCTTCAATTCGAAAAACAAATGAATCAACTCACCATTGCAGGTCAAATCTGCCGTTGGATTGCCGTCGAAGACCATGGGCAGATCCGCCATGCTTCCGGCAGATTCCTGTTGAGTGGACCACTCTTCGGCACCATCTTCGTTATCGCGAACATTACCGACAGAATCTTCATAGCAATTATCGTAGATTCGATCGGAGCTACTCTGATCGTTTTCACAAAACTGATAACACTGATCGGAAGCACGGGGCGGCTGGTCGTCGTACTTGCGACATCGACCATTGAAGTCTTCGCCGTTGTTCACCACGAATTGTCTGTACAGCGGCACTGCAGTGTTGCCGCAGCCGAATATCGTCTGCAGAGAACTTTCGACACTTCTTTCGTTCTCGATGTACTCGGAGACGGGATAATAGTTGATGTTGTCGTACACGCAGTTGGTTTGCGGGATTATATTGTTGTGGAAGATCGGTTGGTAGGGCCAGTGGGTAGGTTCGGATGCAATTTGGCCGATTTTATTTTTGGGCTCGGTCATATTTATTCCGTTGCCGGGTGACGATCGTTCATGACTGGAAGACTAATGAGATGACGAACCGAAGAAAATAAATTATTCCGCAGCATCCAATGAGTATGAACGATCGGTAATTAGGGAGGAGTCAAATCTGGATACGTCTCGTATTGGTGGTTGGGGACTCTTTTTTTCGGAATCAGATCAGTGGATTTCAATCGTTTTTAATTAATTAAGTATAATGACATTAGTAGCCATATCATATGATTTCTTATTTTTTTTTACTTTCTGCGACTTCTTACTATTCCTGACGTGAATAAAAACATGACGTTTTGCCAACAACGAGGAGATAGTGACGGCACGACAACGATTCGATTATTTAATAAAATAAATACGACATGTTTTATTTGAACATACGACTTAGTATCCCGACGCCAATAATTTAAATTTTAAACTCTCTTATACAGTAGAATTATACGCGTTATAGAAGTCTAGGAACCCATACAAAATTTTAAGATAGGGCTTTTTATTTTATTTTGTAAATTGAACGAAATCAATACATCGATAAATCTCGTTAATTAATCGTTTTATTTTTAATTTGTTCATTATATATACCAGGGAGCGCTATAGGAGGGTTTACTGTATTACTCTTTATTCTGACGACACAGCAATGTTATGCAAACAATCCAGTCCTGCGCATGCAGTCTAAATAATCTTCCGAATTGGACTAAAAAGTGGTCCATTAGACTACTTACTGGTTATAAGAAACTGACATCTTTCTTTAAAAAATAATAATATAATTTACATGATAATAATCCTAAATTAAATCCTGCACACCTTCCGATTTAGAGATCAGGCTCTTCCCATCACATTAAAAAAAATATTAGACTAAGAAAAAGAAAAGCCTTGATCCCCCTCTTATCTGACTTCCAAATGCACTCCATATCTCATATATAATTATAATATTAGATTTAAAATAACAATAATTAATTGTGGCAAAAAAAGAAGAAGAAAATCTAAAATCTAATTATTTAAAGTCCAACGACTTGAATAAAAAATAAAAATATCCACATTAATATTATTTGGAAGATTGCTATTTCGACCTATACAAAAATACAAGTCTTACATTTTACACTTATAGTTTTATAAGATTTTAATTCGTAAAATTTAAAAGTATACAGTCAACCCTCTTATATCGCTGAGATGGGAACCATGCTATAGAAACCCGCCTTATAGAAGACTAAACACCCACACAAAATTTAGATTTACGGTCTATTAATTGTATTTAGTAAAATAAACATTTTACATTAGCATATTATCAATGATCTTGTTCTATTACTATACTATACCCCCCTCGTACAATTAAAAAAATAATTAGAAAATTTGAATCAATTTTAGAAAGTTTAATGAGATATTATTCAATATTTTCCAAGTTCTCCCTCTTTGAGATCTCTTGATGAATCTAATATTTTGGCGCCTGTGTGCGCCGCACATTCTAACCATATGGATGGCGCGCTCCTGACTTAAGATATCAGATATCTGTGGCATTTTAATATAATATAGAGGTTATGTTATAGCGGGTTGCCAGAATCCTTTTATCAGGACAGCGGCCGTCCCTCTTTAATCTCACTCGCGCTTATCGCACATCTTCAACGGTATCACTCTTAATTATTGCCGGCGTCCTTCCGCTCGACCTTGAAATCCAGATGAGGGCCGTCAGTTTTTGCTTGAATAAAAAAACAGTCCCGTTGTCCTCAGCGCCACTACAATTTTCCCATTCGAGGGCGAATCTTTGGCAACTTTAAAATCACGCGTCCGCGAATCGGCTCTTGATCAGGGGCAGGAGAGGTGGAATTCCTCCGCAAAAGAGCGGACAACCTATCTCTTCTTTCGCGATATCAGATAGGCTTAATTGTAGCTGGTTCTTCCCAGATTTCTGGGTCAGTCAATTCCTGACTGGCCACGGTAATTTCTAGGCTAAACTTAAGAGATTAAGCTTGTAGCATCTCCACATTGCTGGTGTGGGCACGTCTGTCAGGATTACAGTCACGCTCTGCGGTCCTGTCCTTACCTGGACGATGTGCGCCACGACTTGGTATCCAATGGGGCATTTCCCGTACGGGTCTCCCGTTGGAGGGCCCTATCGAACACATGGACCTGCTCAGCGGTATAATTTGCTACAGGGCATTTGCTTGTTTTGCATCGACTACTTTCCCTCTCCCTTCTGTCTTTTCTTAAGAAATTTTAGTATTATATTTTAACATCACGGGTTTCAAGAAAAAAACTGCTTTTGTTGCACCGAGTGAACCTACCCCAAGCCGGTATATGCAGTGTGGGTGGATGGCAAGGGATGGAACTGTCTCGGACCGGTCTGACACAGCTTCATCCTGAGTACAAAAGATATGGCGGGTACAGAACGAATATAATCTCTGACTCCTGATAATTTTATAGAATATTTATTTCTTAATTATTGGAATGGCGACGACGATTTTTACGGATATGTTGACGACAAATCGAGAGTGACGTATGCGCCCGCCGCCATTTTATTATCCTCTCACATTTTTACGAAAAAAAACAAAGTACAGTGGAACCTCTCATAACGTGCATAATTCGTTCCAGAATCTTCCTCGTTGTGTGAAACACTCGTTAAGCGAAACAAATTTTCTCATATAAATCAATATAAAACACGATTTCGTTTATGCAAATAAAATGACATGCTTATAAATTGTTAAAGATCGTAACAACCTGGATAAAAACATTTTTAAAAATCGAAACTAGCTTATTATTTATTAATTTATGACAAATAATTTTTTTTTTTTACTAGAAAGCTGTCTAGAGACATTTGTTTTAGTCGACTCTTTAAAATTTAGTGAAAATGTGACACAGCGTTATCATTGAATATGTTTGTAGCACGCATAGCCACCTCCTTATTAGGATGATGCTTCTCAATGTGCGATGAAACAGTTTCCCATGCTTTCAGCATTTCTCTTATTGCGCCAGAAGATTGTTTCTCTGCTACTTCCTCTTCCTCCAAACTCTCCTTCATAACTTCTTGCTGTGAAATACGATCCAACACACACAAGTGCGTCATACGTTTGTGACTTCCCCTTTCTGCGTCACTCGTTATGCGAAATGTCGCTCGTTCAGGGAGCAACTTTTTCACTTTTTTTTTTGCTCGTTATGCGAATTACTCGTTATGCGTGATGTTCGTTAAATGAGGTTCCACTGTAATTGTCAATTGTAAGAAAAGTTATAAAAATAGAATCCTTAAATTCTAATAAATTATAATATAAATTATTGAAAACCAACATAAATACAAGTAAAGAAGATAAAAACCAAAAACAATGACTTTAAAATATTTTTTTGCATTATTATTGGTTCGCAATGCAGAATTGAGCACACATGCGATCAGTCAGTGGGCAAATGCAGCTATCTACCACGAATCAGATGTCGGCTTCTCTTTGGCACAAGAAAGGAAGTGTTAATTTATAGATCTGCTATGAAATACTGGCTTGTTATTTTAACGGAAGGAAGACAGATTTAACGGGCTCGTTGACATTGTGCATACAACATCCCAGCCGTGCCACTGGATTCTTTTAAAATACTGAAAAAATCGCCATGTATAGATTACCTCATTCATCAATCATATACTAATATTCTAGTCACGGACATAAAAAAGGCATATGGTATTATCTAATATTTTTTTTTAATATTATCGCTTAAATAAATCGTTTAACAACATAATTCTAGGAAAAAAAATATATTATATTGATAACTTATATTATTAAAATGCAACATTTACGAGCGAAATATGCCTTCGTGTGTCACCTGCATTAATTGATTTGGGATTTATGTATATTCAGTCAATAAATAAACAGTATGTGTATTTTTTTAAAAGAATTAATCAATATATTAATATAAGACGTTCAGAAGCACACCGACCATATGGCCGGATTGTGCGGCGCACACAGGCGCCGGTAAATGACGGGCGCCCAGTGGGAAAAACATAAAATATGAAATATTAATTTATTAAAATCGGCATTAAATAATATTTGTCTTTCCAAGCACATCAGATGAACAGAGAACAGCTAATTGAGATTCTGCACAAAGGCGCCAGTAACTGTGAGCGCGCAACTAGTTTTTTCGTTCGCTACTGTCGTTTTTTCTATTTTTATTTTTAATGAAATTAATAAATCGGAGTTAAAATTGTGTGGTTTTTTTACTTAAATTAGGATAACTACAGAACATCTTATTCTTAACGTAGGAAATGTTTTGAGTCAAGTGCAGTTTTTGCTGGATTTTATGATTCATTCTCATTTTTTTATTTAAACTGAAACACTGCTTTTTGAAGAAAATTACTTGCGTTTCGTTAATATTATTTGAATACAGTAGATTCTGATTAAATGAGACGCCGGTTTATCATGACAGCCGGTTATTACGGCACCGTCCATATGACCAGATTGTGCGGCGCACACAGGCGCCGGATAATTAAGGGAAACATTAAATACAGGCAGCCCTCCTATAGCGTTTCCTCTAAAACGCTGCTTTTTACAAAATTCCTTATCAACCAAAGAGCATTGACCTTTATTTCACTGGCAATGTATTATAGATTTAGGAAATATCTGAATTTACCTTAAAAGTATTAGAATTTTGTAGAAAACAGCGATTTAAAGGAAACGTTATAGGAGGATTGACTGTAATAATATATTAACACTTTATGAGTGGCAAGGTTTTACATCAAACTTAGCCAGGGGGCCGCATGGTTTCATGTAATGATAATCCAAGCTAACATGCACGTGTATACATGTCTGGTCAAATAGTCGAATTACATTGTGCATCGTTATCAGAAAAAAAATGCCAAGTGGGGGTATGGCTCTCACGCCATAATGCGTGAACGGCTCATTACGCTTGGCTACAAAATCACGCCCAAAAGGCGTGAACGGCTCATAAAGTGTTAAAATGAATTACATTTCTTAAAATCGACATTAAATAATCAGTGTCCGGCGCCTGTGTGCAGAACTATATTTGAACCCTATACCCCTCCCCTTTATATTTAAAAAATCTGATCATTTTTTCATTTTTTTTTCGATTTTAAGAAAGATTAATGAATTATTATGTAATATTCTTCAATTGGTCCCCTCCTGGCGCCTGTCGACGCACATAATCTTTCAGCGCATGTGTGCACCGCACAAACATGTGCTAATTGAAGTTGCGCTAGTGATCCTAAGTAACAGGAACCAAATAAGGGAACTAATAATAATTTACTTCAGTATTATGGGACTCTAATTAGTTTAATTGAGACAGTACGATTTAAATTTAAATAAATATTCGTAATTCAACATGTTTTATTGTTAAAAAAATATTTAATAGGTTTTTTGAGAGAAATATTTTCCCCCAAACTTTGCTTATTTTTTTTTCAGAATTAAACGGAATCTACTGTTTACTAATCCATAATTCTAGCGCCTAAATATTATTTTATTCCCGATTTCCGCTAAAAAAATAATGTGAATTTATATTTTTATTAAAATAGATCTACAAAGAATCATAAACTTTTAGAGAATTCACGTCACAAGACGTCATTTGTATGCGCGAAACATCATTTATCATCAATGTTTACACAATTGCTCCTCACGCTGGATTGCTTTCCTTTTTTGATACGAGAATAATTGTTATAATTAATTATTGGTATACTGAATAATATATCAAAAAAAATAAAACAGATCGACACATCCAAAGCTTGAAAAAAAATCAAACGCTGGGTGTCTTATAACTTTTTTATTGCCCATGACTGTATACATATATTTATTTAATTAAACAGTAGTATCAGGTGATTCGTGTTAAGTATTTATTTATTTGTGGGAAAGTCGTCTGTCACACGGTTAATTAAATAAATCAAACACAAAGGGTCCGCCGCGGTGGCTGAGGACATCAAAGGGCACCCGTCTGTCAGCCGGGCGTAAGGGATCGCACATGTTTCACACCCAATTTGTAGCAAGATGACAAATTCGTCGGCTATTACCCTTCGTGTCAGTGTTGGATGGGTGTCGTTACTGCTGTCGTCGTCAAGTCATTTGTTGAAACGTTCAGACCCATCATCCAAGCCTGATTATTTCATTTATCGCCATAAATGATGTACGAGTTTATTGGCTAATGCTAAATACAGTGG
>JAGXCT010035333.1:36577-51471 GCA_022495035.1 Philopotamus ludificatus
GTTATGCGAATTACTCGTTATGGGAGGTGCTCGTTATGAGAGGTTCCACTGTATAGCGAAACCCTGATTTTACGTTTTTGAAGGAATCGATAAATAAAAAGTAGTTGGAGGGAAAACGTTTTTCGAAAAAGATTTTCTTTACGAGGACCCTCATTTTCGGAATAATACTGATTCAATTTTAGTACCAATGCCTTCAAGTGTTAACTTATTACATTTAAAACACCTTTCCTGTCGACCTGAGCAGCAATTAAAATCCCAAAGAGCCAGCGACCAGTACACGACAATCCCAAAGAGCCAGCTTCTTTTTAAATGCATCGACCTTATTTCCCAATTGAAAAAATATTTGTACAAAACCCCTGGAGAGAAAGATTAAGGTCATTGAGTAGAGTAAATATGTCCGCCATATATGCAAGTTCCAAAAAATGTTCTAGTAGGGCGGAGTATTTCTCATAAAATGTTTTGATTCTTCCCTTAATTCAAAGAGACGTGAAAGAACCTTTCCTCTCGATATCCACCTCACTTCTGCATGGAGAAGTAAATGTTGATGTTGCGAGTCCATACTCTTGAAGTAACTTGCACAGTAACTTAAACTGTCTTAAATTCATGGATCGACTACGAATTTCATTTTTAATCTTCACTGCATCGTTCATCACTGTGTTCAGCTCTGGAGAGAACTTCTTTCCAGCTATATGCTCTCAGTGAAAGTGGACAACATATCTAGATGGGCAACAGTCTTTATTCTTACAACTACGTAGGGTTTTGCACCCGAGTTCACTTTCCAAGAGCAAATTATTATTAATAATTATTATTTAACACTTACTAAAAATACAAGTAAACATGCAAGCGAAAAAATTCTATATTCAATATTTTTGCATGGCGAATTTCCTGAAATTTGTTTGTTTGCGGCCCGGCGGAAAGTGCGGCACCGGGCCGCGGACCACCGGTTGGAGAACACTGCACTATATCATCGATATCCATAACTTCAGATGTCATCATTTTTATGTCGACGTTCGTTTAATTTTCGGTAGAAATTTGTTCCCAGCCACCAATATCATTGTTCTTGTTACTTAAGGATTTCAGCTTTTCGAAGTCAATTTTTAATTGTTATTTCTTCAATTTCACCATGCCTTAAAAGTGTAATGCATTGCATCTAAAATAGACACCTTAAAAGTTTTCTTAAAAATCTTCTCGTCGTTCTAATTTTGATATTAATATTTGTACCAGATTTTTGCGGTAGTAATGTTTAAAAGCATGGATTATTCCCAAGTCTAATGACTGCTGTTCGCTAGTACAGTTAGAAGGCAAAAAGACTAATTTTACATTCCCCAGTGTTAAATTTGTTAAAAATAAATTGGATGAGCAGGGCATCTATCTAAGAATAAGATAATTTTTCTTTTCTTAGCTTTCATCAGAGCATCATTGTTTTTCAAACAATTTTGAAGTCATCCATGCTTTTCATTTGCAGTGGTAATGACATAACATTTAAAAACGTCGCGCATTATTTAAATATGTTTAAAAATTGTTTCGAATTTTAAATATTTCAAACGTAAATTGCGGGAAATAAAAACGTAAAAGCGTACGATATGTACTAAAATAAAACAGGACTACAAATTTAACGCAAGTAGCGAGATAACGTGAAATCCGGGCACGTAAAAACGGGGTTTCACCGTAAATAAATGTCTTCTGAGCTTGGCTTGTGTTTACTGGAACCAGTCTCCAACCGTCTTCATCATTTGTTTTTTACTAAGCATTTCGGCAGTTTTCCATACTGCTGTCTTTAGTAATTAATTCTTTTAAGCCTTATCTGAAATTTATGAATGTCAAATGAATCATAACTTGTTCGCTTCTATGAAGTCGAAAGATCATTTCCATCATGGATTGATGATCAACATTAAAACAATGTCCCTCTGAGGTTTATATTATTCGGAAGACTAGAATAAAAGACGATCCAAAGCAACACGTCGTTTCGAGCAAGTAATAGCTGAGTTACTGCGTTAATATTTTAAGATTGGTTCATTTTTCATTTCGTGCCGGCAGTTTTCTAATCTTTGACTATAAAAGCAACATTGGGAATGGGATTAAGACAAAGTACACGGCTATATGCCAAAAACGAATCCTTGAAACCCTGAGAGTCGAAGTGTACAGCTTCGAGGCCGTCTAGGAATTCACATATCTCGGCTCACTTATTACAAATAACAATTAAACCAAAGATCAGACTAAATTCAAACTCTACATGACACTCATCAGGCCAATTAAGCTCTGACAGGGAGCATTAAGCTCTAACAAAGCAAGATGGATGGCGTGAAATAGCGCTTTTGAAGCAACGAGCAGCTGTACCGACTATACAGGAATATACCGGCCACAGTTGTCGCCAGAATGACCGGACTCCGATGGGCCGGTCACGTGTCACGAATGCGGGACGGTCAGCCGCTGAAAAGACTTATAGACTTATGGGATAAACCTTCTTGTCCCCGGAGGAAAGAATGACCAAGGCTGAGGTGGCTGAACTGTGTACAGGGGGACGCTGCATTATTAAAACTTACCAGAAGAGCTTGGAGCGACGTGGCGGTAGACCCGATAACATAGAGAATGGTGTTGGATGAGGCCAGAGGCTCTACAATATAGCTCTTGCCTCATGGTGATAATGATGATTAATATTAGACAATGCTCCAGGATACCCAAAATCTCTATAGAATTTATGTCGTTTTTTTCTCTTAAACTGGCTCATACAATACATTTTTAGGAACCAATTATGTGCAAAAGTATTTTTTTGGTTTTCCATATACTAACCAAAGTGTTCAGTATGCATTCGAAGAAAATACCTTTTTTTTAAAACCATGTCGATAAAAAATAGTATTAAAATAACATAGTATCCGTGTTATTTCGAATCCGTACAAAATAAGAATCAGTTGTATTTAACATTTCAACCGCTATTGTCACGCCGGCGTGACAACTGCTTATTCATCGCACGTAAGCGACACATACTGAATAGATAGAAATGTGTTTTTCATGGGAACATTAGTTTCGTAAATAAATTCGAGTTTTAATTATATTTCTGCATTTTTATATTTATTCGCGGTTTTTTTTGCAAAGGTATTTCTTGATAATGGCAATGAAATGCAGTGTTTTAATATTTTTCGAATAAAATATTTGCGAGTGGCAACACTGGTTCAGCAGCAAGTGTCAAAGTGACAGGTGACGAACAGCGAGGGATGGAGGGCGACGTGACGATGACCTTCATCCGCATGTTGGAGAAGCAGCCGTTGTTGTGGCAAGATGGCCCTCGGCCTACACCAGCTGAGACCATGGAGGCGCTGCTGCCTCTACAGGCCAGGCTGACACAGCGGGGCCTGGCCCTGCCGCTGACCATTGTGGCGGCCAAGGTGTCGCAGCTTCGTCGACTCTTCCTCGACCACGCCAAGTTCCGAATCATCACCGGCCACCGTTCGCTGCACGTTGCCGAGAACTATTTCAACAACCTGCAATTCTTATATTCCAAGAAGGACATAGAGGCCCACAAAGTAAGTACAACAGAACCTCTATATTAATTATTAATATGACTAATAAAGCAACAGTTATTTTTAATCATATTAATTTATTTTTAGTTGAATTTTGGATACAACCATCAAAAGACACTAGAAGATATGCACAATTTATTCGATCCCGATAGAGATAACTATAAATGTACTATTGACAATCTCCCCGTTAATAAATTAAACCATCCGTCGCATAATAGTAAATTGATGAAAACCATCGTCGAAGTTAACGCGGCGTCCCAAAGTATGTTGTCGCGTAACCTTCCACCTGAAAACTTTATATCCCCTTCGGTTGTGATTTTAAATCCTAATACATCAAAATTGATTGACGTATTCAGTGAATTAAATCCATCTAACGAGCAACCTAAGACTGAGAAAGAAAAAGACAACGTCATTGATTTAGATTCGGATGATTCAACCGATTTTTTGGATAGAAATCCAACTGATAATTCATCCACTTTAAATAATGATGTGGATGATGATGATTATGAGCATCCGAATAGAAATAAGCTTTTAAATTTAGTTTCCGATATAATTGCCGATGAACAAACCAATTATGGACCTTATAGTTTATTCGTTGTTAGAAAATTAAGAGAAATGCCCAACGATATGGCCGTTTATTGTCGAAAATTAATAACGGATGCGATCCGCGAGGCCGAAGCCGGAAGATTAAATTCTAATTCTACGATTGAAAATATTCTATAATTTTAGACGGCTCGACTTTTTTGTGAAACGAAAAATTTTGTTGAGTAATATTAATTTTAATAATTGATTAATCTATTGATGTTTTATGTATTTTTGTATATAAATAAAATAAAGTACTGATACTGATTAACATAATTTATTTTATTTACAATATCCTCTTCCTAATCTTTTGTAAATTTAGAGATTTATTTTATAAAAGAGATTCATTAGTTTTTAAAAATATATTTGAGGTAAAAATATAACGGTTTTACCAAGTTCAAGCAATTCATAGGGTATAATTCCTGAAAAATCCCACCACACACTATCAAGGACCTTCTTTATTGTTAGTAATAGTCAAGGGGTTGGAACAGGTACTTATCCGAAAGAATGGCATTGTTTTTTTGTTGTATAGAATTATAGTATAACCTTTTTAAGAAAGGGGAGAATGGAGAGGGAAAGTAGTTTTGTACAACTCTCCGAAAGTCGATGCAAAGCGAGCAAATGCCCTGTAGCAAATTCACTGCTGACCAGGTCCATGTGTCCTATAGGGCCCTCCACCGGGAGACCCGCAGAAGAAATGCCGCACCGGACAGCATAGAGTAGGTCGCGACGCGCAGCGTCCAGGTAAGGATAGGACCACAGAACGTGACTGTAATCCTGACAGACGTGCCCACACCAGCAATGTGGAGATGCTACAAGGTTAAACTCTTCATGTATAGCCTTGAAATTACCGTGGCCAGTCAGGAATTGACTGACCCAGAAGTCTGGGAAGAACCAGCTACAATTAAGCCTGGCTCTAATATCGCGAAAGAAGAGATAGGTAGTCCGCCCTTTTGGGGAGGAATCCCACCTCTCCTGCCACTGATCAAGAGCCGATTCGCGGACGCGTGATTTTAGAGTTGCCACAGATTCGCCCTCGATTGGGAAATTGTAGTGGCGCCAACAACAACAGGACTATTTTTTTTAAAGCAAAAACTGACGGCCCTCAGCTGGATTTCAAAGTCGAGCGGAAGGACGTCAGCAATAATTAATAATGAAGCCGCTGAAGAAGTGCGATAACCGCGAGTAAGATTAAGGAGGAGAGGGCGCTGTCCCATAAAAGGATTTTATTAATATGTGACAACGAACAGCGGTGGGCCTAGCATCCAGCTGCGTGCCCTACAATCCCACAGAAGATGGAATTATAGGCAAATAACCGCGATTTGTAACCTACACCCCTTGTCTTAGACGCGATGCGAGAAATACGGTAAAACGCGGCTTTAGCTTTGTCAACCGCACCTCTCGCATGTAACAAAAAGTGACCGTGTTCATCCAGCAAAATGGGGAGGACGCGAAGAACTGAGTCGACCCTTGAGGAGGATTGCCTCAGTCTTGTTTGGAGCGAATGAGAGCCGATTGGCTTGGCCCCATTCTGAAATGGCTTTTAGTGCGATATGGGCTTTGCTCTTCAGCAAGACTCGAGAACCACCCTCGACAACTAAGGTAATGTCATCGGCATACGCAATAATGTGACAGTCCATTGGTAAACTAATTTCTAGTAGGTCGTCACAGAGGACATTCCACAACAAGGGTCCCAACACAGACCCTTGCGGGCACCCAATTGAAGTTGGTCGACGAATGACCGAGCAACCGGCTTGAAAAAGTACGCTACGGTTACAGAAGTAGCTTTGTATAAGGCTGTACAAGCATTCATACCCGAACCCTAAGTTTGGCGAGTATCATTGGGCCACCAGGCGTTATCAAAAGCGCCTTGAAAATCTACAAAAACAGCCATTGCGTTTGGATGCATTTACACGGTAGAGAATCGTATGAATGGCATCTTCCGTAGAACGTCCCGACATAAATCCAAATTGTCAGTGGTTCATTTTTAGTAAAGAACTCAAAAAGTTTAGATGCGAAGATTCTCTCCAGCACCTTGCCAAATGCCGGTAAGAGAGTGATTGGCCTTGGGGTCTGAGAGGGGTTTATCACATTTGGCTTAGGGATGCACGTTAAAAGTCCGAGTTTCCAACAATCGGGGAAGATACCGTTTTCAAAACATAACTCGTACAACTTATGGAGTACGATTTTAGTGCTGGGCCAGACCTTTCTCACTATGATGTTGTCGAGGCGATCGAGACCCGGCGTTTTGCCAGGACGAAGACTATTAATGATAGCTCCCACTTCTGTAGCTGTCGGCGGGGGACAGATGTTAGTATTGTTAGTACTTGTTATTGGCAATGATGACAGTTGGCGAATTAAGTAACGTGCTGGTGAGTCATTGTTAGTAATGTCCTTCAATATTAGGGCGTCTAGAAATGCCTCCGCATTATCCTGAACGGTGATTGCAAATTCTCCGTTGCCATGGCGTAAGCCACCAAGAACTCTAGAGCCTCTACAGGCCAATTTTGGCTCTCACGATGGCTCGTTTCGGCAAGGGCAGAAACTCTTTCCTCATATGCCGACGAGCGATGAGCAGCTCTGAGAGCTCCCCGCGCAGCTCGTACGCAGCGACGAAGATTGCCGAGACATTGGTTCTAACTAGGAGGTTTAATTTGGGCTTTATTGTTTGGACGACGTCGATCAAGTCCATCCTTTCTCGCGACGATACACGTTTACAGCATTATTGTATAGCACCCACTTCTCATCTCCAGATCGCTTCATACCGAGACAAAAGAGTCGTGCAGATGGTGCAACGTTGATCGAGCGCCGTCTCCGTCAATTCATGAGGAACCCGAATTCCTTGCCAGTACAATTTTCCTATGCCACGAAGATGATCCTGAACTGTAGACCACGGACAGCCAATGTTCAACGATAACTCCTCAATTGTTTGACGAGGATCAGAATCCATCGTCGCCTTCGGGATATCATCATCTAATTTTTAGGTCGTCCTTTTCGTGCGACATCTTTGAGATTGCTATTTCCATTTTTAATCATTTCAAACTACCGATGACACCTGTTTAGTTTCAGAATATCCCTGTAAGTATCGGTATTTTTTTCACTGCTTCGTTTGCCTTCATTCCTTGATCAAACAAAGATAGCATACGATGACGTAAGTCTGCCTCTTCTATTGTTGGCTTCAAAATCAATAAAATTTATAATAAATGTAATAACAAAACTTTTCGATCCCTTAATATTTTTATTAATTAAAATGAAAAAACAATTGCATCATTTTTACTTATTATTTTACTATTCAAGTTTAGTCGTGTTACTAGGACTGTATTCAATTTCGATCTCATAACGCAGAGTTAACAGATTTATGCGGAAAAAAATGTCGGCAACAATAATTGGGTGATCTCGTGATGAGAATAACAGACGCGTTCCGAAATCGTGTAATTAAATGTTCGTATGACGTTTTAATGGCGGACCATATAATGTTATTTTAAATCGGATTGATTTATATGTTGGTTAATATGTTCCCATGCGGAACAAGTGCGAGGGTGGGATGAAAAGATCAGGGGTCAGATTTTCAAGAAAAAACGCGTGCATCGACGACTCATCAAAAACTGATTGAATATTTTTTTTAAGCTTCCAAAACATTTCATATTGATTTAATATCGGTATAATTGAAATTTACTCAATCAAAAAATATTAGCTTCTTGGATAAAATGACCACGTTTTGATGAAGAATGAATCAATATCTTGACTTGAAATGCTTGGGGTCTCTGAGAGACCCCCTTCGGACGGCGCGATTGGTTTTGAGCCGCAGTGACGGATGGGGTATAATAATATTTTTAAGAGAAAATTACGATCCTTAACCGATCCGTCGCGGCGGCTCGTAAACAACCGCGTCGTCCGAAGGGGGTCTATTTATAATGGAAAATAGACCCCAAGTATTTCAAGATATTGATGAATTATTCATCAATGTCTTCTCTTTGTTTTATAATGGATTATTCTATAAATTCATGGTATGCTTTATAATTTTGTCGATATTTTTATTTATACTAATCTAGTTGTGTCGATGGGGTTTATTTGGAACTCCAAGTTCTTCATCTTCAAAACACACAAAAACGACTATTTTACGAAATTATTGGGAAATTATGACATCGAAATATGATGTTAGTGTAGAAATATACTACGAAATTTACTGGGAAATTGTCGAAATAACAAAAATTGCTACATATTTTTCTATAGCTGCCGATTGTGCCCCAGACGTAAGTCATTTGGAACAGCTTTCATTAACAACAAGAGTTGTCGCTGTGGACCCTTTTCTTATTTTTTTTTAAATCGTAATCTATTTAAAAAAAAAACACTTGATTTTTGTTTAGCCTTTTACTAACATAAAACCTGAGACGACGGTTGATCGATACTTTTTAAATGTTCTCTGTCACCAGTAACTGGTGTAGAGATGCGACTATCCCGGGCTAGGTTGACCCGCTCCCTAGTCATCCTAAAGGCAAATGCCGGGATAGTACCTTCAGCCATATTCCGCAACAATATCACTGCCTATAAAATTGACCCGTCCTGTAGGACCCAGGCTGTAGCGGCAACGAAACTCGTTCGGATGGAAGCAATGCCGCACCCGGTTGCTGTTTTAGACTATCGCTAAGGCGTGTAATGTTGGCTTGCCGGCCGAAAGAGGTGCCTGCCCCTCCGTAAGGCTAGCGGGTCAACCTGCACCTGGATTACGTAGCCAACTAATGTTGTTCTTGGCGTGCTCCGAAATGGAGGAGGAAACTCCAACAACGACCGAGCATGCGAAGAATGGCAAAGTAAAAGCCATACGAAATCATCATCATCATCAAATGTTCATAACTGTTTACGGCGATAAAAAACCAACAACGTCGCCCGAAGGGGGTCTATTTACAATGGACCCCTAGCATTATAACAAATAAAATAGTTATTTATGATTTGGTTTATAGTTTGGTCGATATTTTGATTTTTTCTACAAATTAATATGACGCGAATTCGGTGATGTTCTGTAAATTATTATTGGTCATCATTCGGCTCCGTTCTGTTTCGAGGCATTTAATATTATTTTTTAAATTGATATTTTCTGTAATTAGAATAATATGATTATATTATTTTATAATTATTACTATTTGTTTTCATTAATGCTATATGAATGGATAACTTACTAGTGTTAATTGAATCAATATTAGCGTTCATGCCCTTCCGTTCCTTTTCCAAATTTTTTATGGTATTTTTTAATTGTTTTTTTTCTAAAATTTGAGTAATATGTTTATATTCTTCTCTAATTATCGTTATTTGTTTTCATTAATGCTATAAAAATGGATAACTTACCAGTTTCAATTGAATCAATTTGGGCCTTAATGCCCTCCTGTTGGGTTTTGAGACTTTTGATAGTATTTTTTAAATTATTGTTATCTATAATTTAAGTAATATGATTATATTATTCAATAATTATTTTCATTGCTGCTATATAAATGGATAACTTACCAGTTTCAAATGAATCAACGTTGCCCTTCTTGCCACTTCGTTCTGTTTCGAGATTTTTTATAGTATTTTTTAAATTATTCTTATCTATAATTTGAGTAATATGATTATGTTCTTTATAAGTATTACTATATGTTTTCATTATTGCTATATAACTGGACAACCTACCAGTTTCAAATGAATCAATATTGGCCTTCTTGCCCTTGCGTTTAGTTTTGAGATTTTTGATAGTATTCTTTAAATTATTGTTATCTATAATTTAAGTAATATGATTATATTATTCAATAATTATTTTCATTGCTGCTATATAAATGGATAACTTACCAGTTTCAAATGAATCAACGTTGCCCTTCTTGCCACTTCGTTCTGTTTCGAGATTTTTTATAGTATTTTTTAAATTATTCTTATCTATAATTTGAGTAATATGATTATGTTCTTTATAAGTATTACTATATGTTTTCATTATTGCTATATAACTGGACAACCTACCAGTTTCAAATGAATCAATATTGGCCTTCTTGCCCTTGCGTTTAGTTTTGAGATTTTTGATAGTATTCTTTAAATTATTGTTATCTATAATTTAAGTAATATGATTATATTATTCAATAATTATTTTCATTGCTGCTATATAAATGGATAACTTACCAGTTTCAAATGAATCAACGTTGCCCTTCTTGCCACTTCGTTCTGTTTCGAGATTTTTTATAGTATTTTTTAAATTATTCTTATCTATAATTTGAGTAATATGATTATGTTCTTTATAAGTATTACTATATGTTTTCATTATTGCTATATAACTGGACAACCTACCAGTTTCAAATGAATCAATATTGGCCTTCTTGCCCTTGCGTTTTGTTTTGAGATTTTTGATAGTATTCTTTAAATTATTGTTATCTATAATTTGACTAATATGATTATGTTCTTCTATAAGTATCACTATATGTGTTTATTAGTGCTATATAAATGTACAACCTACCAGCTTCAAATGAATCAACGTTGCCCTTCTTGCCACTTCCATCTGTTCCGAGATTTTTGATAGTATTTTTTAAATTATTGTTATCTATAATTTAAGTAATATGATTAGATTATTTTATAATCATTGCCATTTGTTTTTATTAATGTTATATAAATAAATAATTTACCAGTTTCAAATGAATCAACGTTGCCCTTCTCGACACTTCCTTCTGTTCCGAGATTTTTGATAGCAATTGTTAATTTAATAATATCTATAATTTGAGTAATATGATTAAATATTTCTATAATTATTACTATTTATTTATTTATATAACATTAATAAATAAATATATTTACCAGTTTGAATTGAATCAATGATGGCTTTCGTGCCGCTTCGTTCTGCTTCGAGATTTTTGATAGTATTTGTTAAGTTAATATTATCTATAATTTGAGTAGTATGATTAAATACTTCTATAATTATTACTATTTGTTATCATTAATGTTATATATATGAATAATTTACCAGTTCTCATTGAATCGATGATGGCTTTCGTGCCGCTTCGTTCTGTTTCGAGATTTTTGATTATTTCTTGATACTCCAATTTGCCTAAAACGTAAGAATTATTAACATAATATATTACATTTATTTGCAAAGTTTTAATTTTGTCATTTAATACTCTTTGTCTCCTGTGCTTTAAGCTCCTCGATCAGGTGCTGTCCTCGGTCCCTCAACTCGTCGCAGATCACTTGCCATTCTTGACAGACGTCAGACATCTAATTTATATAAACTAATATTTTAATAAATACATTTTCTTAATTATTTATCTACAAACAGAAAAGAGCGGATGAATTTCACATTTATCAATTGTCTTCTTTGTTTTTTTCAATCGCAAATCATGTAATTCAATTACATTTTTTTACTGGTTGATTCTATTAAGTGCAAAGGTCAATTACTCATTATCTAAAATTGTATATACCTCGTGCTATTATTAATCTATGCAGCATTATCGGATCATTATCAGCAGTAGCGGATTTCCCCTTTGGCGCTTAACTCATTAATTCAGGGGGCCTCAAAGTTCAGCTCTCAAAACGATTTTTTCCCCTTAAGGCAAAACGATGCAATCGAGGTCCTCGGCATACAGCCCTGCAGACGTCCTCGGCCCTCAAGGGCCCCAGATTTTTTTTAAGTAATAAATATTTATAACATAAGCTACTAAAAAATAAGAAAGATAAGAAGCAAATAAAATTAAGAAGTTTAATTTTGTTTTTCTTTCTTTTTTTCATAGATTGACGTGAAATTATTTACGTATTCTAAACATTGTAAATGTACATTGTAGGGTGTAGGAGTTGGTGATAATATTTTGAGAGGGTCTCAAAATTGGATTGCGCGTTGGTCCTCGAAAGTGCTAAATTCGAAACTGGCAGCACAAAAGCGATACTAGATTTTATTTTTAGTGAAAATCAATTTACGAGACATTTGATGATTTCCCATGGCAACGGGAAACCACTGCACTATATATTCCCATGAAAACCTTCGCTCTTCTTCCCTCTTTCTAGGGCAGTGGTTCTTAACCTGGGTTCGATCGAACCCCAGGGGTTCGATGAGTCAGTCTCCCGGGTTCAGCGGAGGTCAAAACACACACCCGATTTATTGTACAATATTATGAAAAATGATACGACGTATGATATAAGGGTTCGGTGAAGGCGCATATGAAACTGGTGGGGTTCAGTACCTCCAACAATATCAAGAACCACTGTTCTAGGGGATGTTGTTTGAGAAGGTCTTTCCCGTCATGAAAAGATTACTATTGCACGAAAGGGTCAAAAAACCACCTGCGACTTTTCACTCGTAACTCATTATAAGCAGATAACGCCTAGAGAAGAGGAAAACGAATACTAAGGTAAACCCTCTCCACCTTGCTTGGACTCGGTCGGGAAAGTAAAATCCGATACCAACAGGGTAGACGATATACAACCGATGCCAGCAATGGCCAAGCGAGGGTAATTCTTTACACAAAACCGCATACCAAGACGGTCCCCGCGGCATGGACACGAAAGGGAAGGCCCATGTCACGTATGAGACTCAAGCTCCTTTGGCCTCGACTGCCATTCGAGAGTTCTGCAAAGCCCATACGCTCAGCCGGTGAGTGTCTTGTGGTGAATATTAGCGTTTTTATTTTTTTTTTCGCAATTGCGGACAATAAAGGTCAACGACTATTTATAATATCTATTCTTTATACCTTTTTAGACAAATACAAAACGTTTGTGACATGTAGGAATTATATTAAAAGAGTTATACGAGAAAAATCAAAAACTTGGGATACCCATAGCATCGGCACGGCTAGGTTAACATATATATTTTTCTGATCTTATAAATATAAAAATTTTGACTTACTGTAAATTAATAAAATAATCAACTGAGACTGCGAAATAAATTCCGGGTATTATATACGTTCTGTTCTTATCAAAATTTAAAACGATAGAATATTATTAAGATTAAAGATGATCGATTGACGTTGATTAGAACAAATATAAAAATGTATTGTTGCGGCTCTTATTGAGAATTCTTATTGAGAATTCTTATTGAGAATCTGATTCCACCAGGAATTCCTTGGTGGATTGTTATCGAATTTTGAAGGTGACATAGGGGCGCGCCATTCATATGGCCAAATTGTGCGGCGCACACAGGCGCCGAAAGCTTAGGTGCGCCGAACTGGTATGTTTAGCCACATCCCCCCTACTCCCCAGATCTTTTCTGTTCCTTACAGAATTTTTTGAATGGAAAAACTTTCATTTATGGCGAGCAAGTCAATCAGGCCCTCGATACTTTCTTTCATTCCAAACTCACCAAATTTCATGAGGAAGGGATCGATAAGATGCCAATAACATGAGAGAAGATTTGACAGTGGTGATTACCAGGGGCGTATATTCAGGGTGCGCAAGGTGTGTGCAGCACATCCGCAAAATATAGAACATGAAAAATATATTTATGGTTTGAATATTTAATATTTAAAGTATTTTTGTAAACGGCCGGTAGGATATCGTATTACACGCGTGAATGTATTGGGAAAGACGTCCGCTATGACCGCTGCACGACCTTACACGTGCCCAACCGCATACGCTAATGTGGGCGTAGGGTCTCTGCGAGCGAAAATAATGTTTTTGTATGCAGTCTAACGGCCGGACGCGTGCTGTCAAGTCGCAGCACTCGATCTCTAATCTGGAATTGATTGGGCATTGCTCTTGTGTTACATATTTTACAATAATATAAGAAATTGTTATATAATGACATATAATAAACAACAATAAATAATTATTAATTTTAATTTTTATATTTATAGATTTTATTCTATCGTTATCATAATGAGCAATGGTGTTGAAGACATTTTAAACACAGAACGCTTATTTTCTGCTTTAAATAGAATCAAAACAAGCTATCGAAGGTCACAAGGTCAGAAAAGATTATGTGCCTTAAGCCTAATATCAATGGAGAAAAAAATACTTATTAAGCTAAAAGAGAGGACACTTTACGATAGTGTCATTGAAAAATTTATGTCACAAAAAGGAAGAATAGATTTAATATACAAATAATAATAGAATTCATTACAAAAAATACTGTATTTTTTTAAAAAAAAATTTCCACATACAGCACACCCAACATCAACACCCACCATACGCCCGTGGTGATTACACAATAGATTAATATAATTTTGGATTTTTTGTTGTCTCATTGTTTTGTCTGGTCGGTATTAACCCTTTGAAGAGTGAGTTACACACGTCCTGGGAATAAGTTAATTTTTCACCTTTTTTTTAAGAATATTATTTATTAATTATTTGTTGTATTTGTAAGGTAAATTCAAATAAATCACTTTTTTCTCAATCTTTTTTTTACCGAAAAACTTTATTTATTTTGCAACTCGATAATTTTTTGATCCATGAAATTTCTTTATCCAATTTTATTTAGAATTTTTTTTTTTTTAAGTTTTTATGACAATTTTAATTGGCTTTTTAGAATCATTCATGAAAATTACTATGTAATTTGTGGCAAATACCTTTTTATACGAGATATATAAAAACATATATTTACGGAGTTTTATGCATTATTTAGATCAGGGTTTCCCAAACTTTTTCAGCGACGGAACACTTGGCAAATCCTAAAATTTTGCCGGAACACTTTGTTGAACTAGTTTTTTACATTTTTAAAGGAACTGATAAAAAAAAACGCAATTAGTGGGAAAACGTAAATTCGGGGTACTATGCAGTAGCACCTGTTTTTTACATTTTTGAATTGATAAAAGTATATATATTGAAAAATATTTAATTGTTTAACATAATTTTTAAAAG
>JAGXCT010035333.1:61241-80295 GCA_022495035.1 Philopotamus ludificatus
AGGAGGCAACGGCCTTTTATAAAGAGTCATCCGAGATTACATTATTTCTTATGGGGTAAGATGCTTTGATAAACGTATTCGGAATGATCGTATTGGGGATTACCCTCGTAAATCAAAGAGCAACTGAATAAATACATTTAAATAATTACCGGCGAGATGAAGAGGTGTGGAATTGCGTCCGTGTGCATCTCTGCAATTGATATTAGCGGGCGTGAGTAAACGCCGGACTCTAATCAAATCTCCACGTTTGGCCGCGTCTAGGAGTGCGGCATCTCCGCGTAAAAGATCGGCGGTCTCTGCGTCTCCGTCGCGAGCTAATTGAAGCGCAGTCAATCCATCACGATTACGACGAGACGGATCTGCTCCATGCTACAAACAAATAATGCATATATAACACAAATATAAAACGACGACTGTAAATAATCGTTATTATAAATACTTTTAATAATAATCTGACGATATCAGCCTTTCCCTTGGCTGCGGCTTCGTGCAACGGCGTAAACTTCCATAAATCCGCTACATTAACGCTGGCTCCGGCTCTCACCAATAACTCAGTCACTTCGTAATGTCCGTATGAACATGCATTATGCAGAGGTACTAAGCCGCTATAGAAATGAATAAATAATATATGTTATCAACGTCAACGGCTTATCAAATAATATGGAATACATACCCTTTATCTTTAGCATGTACGTCAGCTCCGTGCTGTAACAGAAGCTCTACGACTCGCACACGATTGTATCCGGCTGCGAAATGCAGTGGAGTACTGTGACGGCCGTCTAGATCGCGGCAATTTACGAGATGGGGACGTGCGCGTAGTAATCGTCGTGCCGTTTCTACATCTCCGGCACGAGCCGATTCTAAAAGACGTCGTTCTGATTCAGCGCAAGCGCCGATACCATCCTCACCGCGAGCTTCTGCATAACGATAATCGATCATTACAATAATATTCTCTGTAAATAATAATTGCAATAGAATCGAAAAATACCTTGTAATATGGGCGACGTGGAATCGCCAGCTAATTGAACGGCAGTATAACCCTGAAGACTAATTAATTGCGGATCGGCACGGTGAGCTAATAATAAGCGGCATGCGGCAGCCGCATCTCGTCTGGCGCATCTATGCAACCCAGTTTGACCGAGTCCGTCTAATGCATTCACTTTAGCACCTGAAAATATCAATAAATCGTCAATAATAGCGGCTGATATTGTATATTACGTTGTATTTACCATTTCTAAGTAGGACATCCATCGCGTCTAGATGAGAATGATCGGCGGCTATATGCAGTGGCGTCAGAAAATCTTTGTTTTTCTCATTCAAAAGAGCGCCTTTACGAATTAACATCTCTATGATCTGCAATTTAAAATATAATATATCATAAATATGCAGTAAAATGTTTAAAAATAAATCTTAATAATTACTTGTTTGCGTTTCGGATAAACACTGGCCGCCGCACAATGCAACGGCGTATCGCCGGTGAACGGATGAACAAAATTTACGGCGCTCGTCGACGTCAACGATACGGCGGGAACGGAGGGCGACGGAGCCGGCGGGATCGAACCGCCGCCGGGCGGAGACGCCGGCCGTATTTCAATCGACTGCTAAAATTGTTTTAATTAAATATTGACGGATCGAATAAGTAGTTCATGCGAGTTGAATAAATATTTACTTGATTGGGAGTCGACGTTCCGGGCGTGATGAGCAAGCAAGCGGAATGACTAGATAACAATTTTTTAACTCTAGCAGAATCGGCCATACGACACGCTTCCAAAAGACAGTGTCCTCTATATTCAACTGTAAAATAATTAAATCGTTATTTTTTTCGATACTCGTACACGTGCAAAAATGCAAAGACTGCTCAGAATAAACTGATTAATGGTTGTTATTAATTAAAGATTATACAAAGTTGAATTCCACATTTTTTAAATACATTTTTAACGGGTATGGTCACCCCGGGGTGACCACTGTCAATTCACCGCACATTCTAGCGACACATACGAAACTTGTGAAAATGTGGGCGTCATGGGAATATCTAGAATCCATAAATTTCGTTAATAAACTCGAGTTTTAGCTATATTTTTGCATTTGCAATTTTATTTGCATCTAAGACATAATTATTTAAATTTCTCTAGTAATTAAAAGGTTAAATCTTATTTTTGACACTACTTATAAGTCGATAAATAATTTTTAATCACATACCGACTAGTCGTTCTTGCAATTCTCTCGTCGGAGCGACGTCTATAGCAGATTTTCCGTGACAATTGAGCTGAGTGGGATCAGCACCTTCGCTCAATAATAACGAACATACCTGAAAACAAATCGATACAATAATATCGCTCTGAATGATGCATTAATTTATTACAAAAAAAATACCTCGACGCGAGATTTGCTCGCCGCTTCGTGAAGGGGAGTGAACGCCCACAGATCGTTTGCATTTACGTTGGCGCCGTGTTTGATCAACATTTCCGTAACTTCGAAATGACCGTAGGAACATGCGTTGTGCAAAGGAACTAAACCTCTGAAAAAATAAACCAACGTTTACGTATCTGTTTGACGAATAATATAAATTAATCGGATATAAATAATACGAACCCTTTATCCTTGGCGTGGACATCGGCTCCGCGTTGCAATAACAGCCGACAAGCTCTGGCTCGATTGTATCCGGCGGCTAAATGCAACGGAGTACTGCGTCTGCCGTCGGCGGCGTGACAATTGACTGCTAACGGAGTGAGCAACGCACTTAATCTCTCTTCGCAACCAGCTCGAGCCGCTTCCAACACTTCTTCCTTACGATAATCACCTATTATACGAAATAAAATTAATATCGTATGTACGCATGGGAGACTCGTACTTAGGGGCAACTGAGGCACTGCCCCACACACATTTCTTCTAATAAAAAAACAATCGCTGATATATGTGAACAGAACTGTATTTATGTATACGCCTTGCTCACGTGGACGCTATCTTTGATGAAAATGAGTGCCATTGTTTGGCTAGGTAGTGCAGATTTCTATACTCGCAAACGACTGTTGTTGTTTGTCAGTAGGTTAAAGTAAAGATAAAACTTCCTTATTACCGTATACAGAAAGTCGCTTTTCGTTTGCTGCGTAAAGCTCTGTTTGGGGCAGACCTGTATATGCCCCGGTGGTCTATATTTTCTACTCGATTTGATTCGAAAATAAACAACAACGTCAACGTTTTCCGACTATATTTTGCATTTCTCTTTACTGGAATTTGATTATCACCAACTGATTGATAAAAATCTTTTAAAGTTTACATAATTCGATCGATTTGACCGATTAAAAATTTTCGAACGCTCTTGCAACCGTGTTTCACACACTTTGGGAACAAGAGTTCAAATAAATAAATAAATATTAATAAAAACGATTTCCATTTGATTTAATCACGAGCATGAATTTACAATACGTATTATTGACATGAAAACATAGACGTACCAGTCAAAACGGGGCGTGTTATTGGATCTGCGATATCGAGCGGCGTTTTGCCTTCAGTGTTACGTATGTTCGGATCGGCTCCGTGTTGCAAGAGTACTGTGAATAAAAATATCGCATTAATACTCTCATATTATACGGTTTTATTATAAACGGTTTACCTATGCAGACGTCCAGTTTTCCTTTTGCGGCGGCTTCGTGCAGCGGAGTGTAACTCCAGTTGTCTCTGGCCGATGGAGGAGCGCCGGCTGCTAAAAGTAGCCGAGCTACGTCGGCGTGACCGAAAGAGCAAGCGTTGTGCAGAGGCTGTAGTCCGCCGTCGTCTCTCGCATCGATCAGAGCGCCGGACGCGAGCAGAAACTCGACCACCTCTCGCCTTCCGTATCCTACCGAACGAATCGAGAACAAAATAAATAAATGTGAACACACGGCGATTGCCAAAGTACAAGTAAACGTCGAGTGCGTTATACCCGCACGTTATTATGTTTATCAATTGTGTGATAACTCATTAATTTAATTGCAGATAAGGTAGTTTACGCTGCAATAAAAGTTTTATATTTATTTACTCGTGATTAAGATAAACGAAAGACAGCAGATATTTGCATTTTAGAATTTTTTTTGTTTTATTTCCTCAATTTGTAAGATAAAACGTAAAAAGTAAAAACAAAAATAATAGATTTAAATAAATAATTGCAAAAGTAGATAGGTTTTTGAATTGCAAAATTGCTAATTGACTGACGCAATATTTATTAAAGTTTATTACGACACAGTTTTAAATGAAAGAACAACTTTCATATCAACTTATCATTAAGTGTAATTACAACACATTTGTAAGTCAAATGAAGTATAGTATTTGACTAAAATGTGTAAGAATAATACTGAATCAATAATGAAAGTATATTTGATCCTTTTTTTTTAAATATTTGAGACTTTATTCTCAAATATTTTCAAGTAAAATTTGATCCAAAATCAAATTAGTATATAAAATTCATTACGTTTTAAGGGATTGAGCTGATTTTATATATAAAGAACATGTATTTCAGTTTTATTAGGTCAACTGTGCCTTTTTATGTCAATTTATAATTTATACATAAATATATTGATATATTTTATAAAGGAAGCGTAAAAATATATCTTAAAAATAATTAATTACAATAAAAAAACATTAAAATTGATTGTAAAAATTAATATTGTTACGAAATCCCACGAGATAAGAATTATTTATGACAATAAGCCGGAATTACCTCGGATAATTTTATTTGAAAAAGCAAAAGTCAATGATTATTTTCGATTGGATATATTTTTTATTATATTAAATATAGAGTATTAATTTAATTATGAGGCATAACTTATTAAAAAATGTAACGATTAACTGATGATTTTTCAGCAGTGAAATCACGTTTTAACATGCCTGGAATTCATGTATTCCCTACATTTATTTATTTGATTACGACGGATGAATGGCATAATAGAAAGATTCCGAAGTGCCATTCACCCATATAAAGATTCAATAAAGATCCTAAAGATGCGAGATCCTCCAATAATTTTCCCCCCGCGTAGTCAAACCACGACACTCGGATTAAAATTTATATTATTTCTGTGGGGGTTATGGTCCTCCGTATAGAAAAATCTGACTCCATAAGATTTATATTTACCGACCTTAGAATTATGGCGAGCAGAAAGGCAGAAAGAAAGGCGATTTGGCGAAAGCGACCGCCGGTTCTTTACTCGCGCCGCGAAGCGACGCCGGGATCTGCTTCTGGTTTACCGAATTCCCCAGTCGGTCTATTCTCTGGCGATTCCTGTGGCAGCACTGCCACTGATGTCTGATATTCCTTTGTCCGGGCTACGTAGCTGGGTCACGCCTTCAGCCTCAGAAGAACGCTGTACCAAAATTGCAGTCAGCCTGAAAGGTTCCAATTTGGCGGCTACGAAGCGCCACCAAGTATCAGCCGGAGGCACGGAGAGAGGTATTTCTTCCTACCCAGCATCACCAGCTCGGCTCGGTATCTCTGCATACCTGGTTTGGTAAACCCCACCTTCTAGAATGATCTCGTGACGGTATTTCTAACCCGTGGATCAGCCACCTGGGTGCCTTCATGTGGGCGGTTCTTCGCAATTGGAACATTCTAGATTTTCCATCGAATCTGGGTCCCGCTGGAGCGTGGCCTTTGGCGGGATCGCTTTGTCTATATGGCCATATGTTCTAATGAATTCAGCGTTTATTGTGCAGTCAAAATACCATGATTTAATTCTGCGAATCCAGCTTGATGTCAGAATATTATATTGCATCCACCTTTGGAGATAAAAGGGATGTGCACTCTAGCCAAAAAAGCCTCACTGGAATCGCCTGGGTCTAGAAATGACCTTCGCACTGTAATATTCCGCTATTCTCGCATTCTCGTGGATTTATGCATGTCGGAGGATGTTAAAGCTGACTATCGGGATATTATAAGCATTCCGAAGTGCCATTCACCCATATAAAGATTCAATAAAGATCCTAAAGATGCGAGGATCCTACACTAATTTTCCCCCCAATCCGAGTGTCGTGGTTTAACAACCACGACACTCGTATTAACATTTGTATTATTTCTTTAAAATGATTTATTCAACGAAGAATAGGTTGCATTAAAATTATTAATTCCAATGCGCTAAATTTCCCATTTGCGTTTTATTTTATTTCATTGTTTTGTAAAACGTAAAAATGGGGTTTCACTGTAGTTGTTTAAATCATTAGATTTAGATAAAATATCTTCTAAATTGGTGGTTTTCACATGACAGAATAAAAGATTTTTTGGTAAAACGTCACAAAAATTCCAATTTAGTTCCAACTGGATGTATTTAGTACTATGTTAAGTACTTCTGGAATGCAATTATCAGCTATTCTATCATGTTCTTATTCATCTTCGAGAACAAGAAAGTGGCAACGGTGTTGTTTTAGAACATTCTCTTCCTACATGTTAATTTTTCTTTGCCAAAAATCGGCGAGCACATTCAAATTATTTGACAGCTAAATATTCAATACGGCTACCAATGTCATAATACGTCAGAGATAAGCGTATTAACACAACAACGTTTATGGCACGATAAAAGGTTAAATACATGATAAATCATTACCATAAAATTATTATTATTGTCCTCGCTAAGATTTAATTAAATGAAACAAATGAATATTTATTCAAATAATTTTAATTGTATCGAATCGGAATACGAGAGCGTTTATTAAATATGTATTAGAATCGATACTCCGGACAACACAAAACTTAATAAATTAGTAGAATATTTAAAGACAACGATTTCATAAGATCCGTGGATCGTTTTTGTGCATTATATAGAACTGTCATGATATGTGTGTTGCAATTTGACAACTGTGTCAAATCCGAGTCGGAGTCTAGAGCGTACCTGCGGCGAAATGCAGCGGCGTGGACTTGCGACCTTGCGTGTCCCTGGCGTTGACGCCCCCCAGCGCCGCCAGCCGCCGGACGCGCGCCGCCTCGCCGCCCCGGCACGCCGCGAACAGCTTGCGCAGCGCTCAACCCACCCCCCACCCCCCCCCGCCCCCGCCCCGCCCACACGTCACCGTCGCCGTCGCCCCGGCCGTCGCCGTCGCCCCTGCCGTCGCCGGCCCCGCCGACATCACCGCATCCTCCAGCGCTCCGCCCTCCACTTCTACTTTCGATTGTTTTTCTCCGCTGGCCACATTCGGTGTTGCCAGCTTCGGCCGAGGGTACCGCTACTCGATCGATCTCAAATTTGTAATACATAATTAAATAACCCCAATACCAACAATAAACATAAACAAAAAGCGAAGCATTTTCGTTAACCTCCCCGTGCCGATGGGGTCTCTTTGGAACCCATATTTTATGATGTTTCTCGAATAACTATTTTAATATAAATCCTACATGTCACAAACATTTTGTATTTGTCTAAAAAAAGTCTAAGAATAAATAATCAATAACCTTTATTGTCCGAAGTTGCGAAAAAAAATGATGAACGACAATGTGAGGATGCGAACGAGGCAGATGGTTTCTTCTAAACAAGAATGGTAAAACCGTAAAATGTAATACTCCGGAAAATATGTAGAATGAATATTTCTGACCTCATCTACATATATCCTACTAGAACTAATAATAGAAGACAAACGATGACTGGGTAAAAGAAATATCTCGCGAAATATTGAATATGATCTTTAAAAATAAAGTTGTAGAGATGTGAACCACGGTCATGTCGGATACATTATTTTCATAAAGAGGGAAGCTTAGTGGATGAATTGTCTGACTCCATAAAATCACATTAGTTTATTGTTTAAAAGTTACAGTCGTTGAAGATGACTCGGCGAAGAGTAGGTTTCTGTGTGGGTGTGGATAGAATGCGCAGAATTACTGAATTGAGCGCAAACAATAATACATAAAGCAGTCTGTAATTATAGATTTGAACAAAACGCTTTATCGAAAGCCTAGGATAGCTTCTTCTCTGATGGGGGCTCGTCTCTCAAACTTTCTCTCTCTCCTCGCGATCACCACCTTTTTGCTTTTTTTAAATCAGTATTTCCAGAATATTTTATATTATGAAATATCATTCAATTTGCATTTCGCTATTTACTTCGTTTGACTTGAATTTAAAGAAAGGAGCATGGAGGTTCCTATTTGGATCTGACGTAACTTCACCTGCGTTAATAAAAATCAAAAAAAGCCAATTTTACTAATACCTCACTAGTCCAGGGTCTTAAATACATTTGATAAAATTTTATATATTAAACGTTATGATCAAAACCCACGACAAGATCAAAAATAACGTGCCTAATAGGTCCCAAATAAACCCCCATCGCCACGGCTAAGTTAATTACTAATATTTTAATATTTATTCATTTTAACTCTATAAAATGTCGAAATTATCGTATCGCTATATTTTTATACGATTCTCGTTGATTTATTTTCTCACTTTAGTCGACTTTTAATTTATTTGTTTTTGCGATTCGGTATTGTTTTTTTATTGATTTTGTGTCGGGCGGCTATGGCCGTCGGCGTCGCTGTTAAGTTCGGCGAAGAACGCCCGACCGTCGGCAGCGGTGAGCGGCCCCGTCGCCGCCTGCACGGTACGCGCCCCCCGCGAGACAAGATCCTCCGTGTCGCAATCGCGCACCTTATCCGAACCTCTTCCGCAGATACCATAAGCCAAAACATGTCAAAACACCTTTCGACAGCGATCCGCCGCTGGGGGCCGTCTGCGATGACGATGGACCGGATTCCACCTGCTTTCTTATACTTTATTTATATCACTGGTAATGTCGAATGTTTGCTCTGATATAAGAAATGTTTTTGATTAGGTGCCGTCGATAGTTAAAAGTAAAAATCATGTAGTCCGTTTCGGGAAGAACGAATCGATTCGTATGCAACGCCGCGTTTTCGCCTCGGTCGATTGTCCGTACTCCGTAAGCATCGACGCGGTCGTGACCGGATTGTTTATTTTTCCAGCTAGAATATGTCACGTCGCGCCGGAACCGGTGGCGGTTCTGCCAGTCTTTCGCGGGCCGAACAGATAGCGTCCGGTCGACTCCGGATGGATCGCAACCCGACGCACACTCGCATAACAGGTAAATATGACGTGAAAACGTGATATGATTTTATGCGGACTTCGATGTATTGTATGAATTTTTAGATCCGTCGTTGGCGGCGGGAAGAAGGAAAGAAATCGACAATGTGATGAAGAGGGCGAGGGCCTCTTCTCCGGGAAGCTGGGATCGTAAATTGATAGAAGTGGAGGAGAAAGATCCGAATAGGTGCGTATACGTCGGATGATCCGAATAAATGTAGTCGGAAATTTATTTATAGAAATTATCATAGATGGCGGCACACCGGCTATAAACAGATGTATATGGACGGAGGAGGGACTAGCGGCGGATCGGTCAGTCCTCCGCCGCGCAGAAGTAGATTGCGCTCGCCCCGATCTCGCAGATCACCTCCGCCCTTAGTTTCGACTACGACTCCGCACCCCAGACTCAGCAGAGAAAGAGATCGTCGAGATAACGGTAAAATATTACATATATTTATTATTTAATAATAATCGAACGATGTGTATAATTATTTATTATTACAGTCGTGTCTTCGACACAACGATTACGTCCGGAAACATCGCAGGCTGTAGTATCTTCGACTAGAGATAGAGAAAGAGAGCGGGAACGAGAGCGAGAAAGGGAACGCGAGCGTGAGAGAGAAAGGGAGAGGGAACGAGAGCGTGAGAGGGAAAGGGAGAGACCCAACAGAGCCATGTTACCTCGTACGAGACCTCCGTCTCCGCCGCCGAGACGCGTAATAATATTTTTTAATCAAGATCATCTCCATACTCACATTTCATAATATTAAATGATATATATTTATTTTCAGGGTGGAAGATCACCTTCTGCGTCGTCGTTGAGCAGCTGCTCTGATGAATCTTGCTCCGTATGTTCGGTCAAAAAACACGGAAAGCAACGATCTCGGTGATTATCTCATTTTTTATACAAATTATCAATGAAAATGTGTATTAATTGCTTATTCTGAAGATCCAGATCCTTTTCGGTACCTCGTTCGTCGTGTACTAGAGTCGTACCTCCCACGTCAAACTCATCGAGAGCGCCACCGCCTGCTCCTCCCGGTGTTCCGCCTCACAGAAGACTCACAAAGCCGTTAAATTCAGGAAACGCCAACGCTGGACCGTCAACGCTTAGTTTAAGACGTACAGCATCATCATCCACAGGTGCAGATGATTAAATAGATCAATTTTTAAATGAAACGCGGTTATAATAATACGAATTTTCAGCGGGTCCGGCGCACATCAACACCGCTACTACGAAGAAACCAAAGCAACCGTCTAATCAACCATCAGTACCGTCTTCAACTAAATCCGCCTCATCAGGCTCTAGAGATATAGTGGACCCTGCTAAAAAACGATCCAGAGACGAGAAGGTCTTGGAGTGGCAGCGAACGCAGTTAGCTCCACAAAAAGCACGTAAACCGGATAAAGCACCGCCAACGACTCCGCCGTCGCCGCCTCCGCAGTCCAAGGAGCGACTCCCTCCCAAGGTATATAATTTATTTTTATTTTAAACCGACTTATTATTAAAAATGATTTTATTTCGTAGTTGAAAACGCGTATTAAAAAAGAGGACGATCGTCCGAAGAAAAAAGCGCCAAATCCCGACGATAAGAAAGCTCGTGACGGCGGAATCAGCCCGGAGGCCATAGCCGCAGCTCTCGCCGGCGGAGATTCAAGCGGCGAAGAAGATTCCACTACAGACGATGACAGCTATCAACATCAACATCACAACGAAAATCGGTATGCGCGGAATCCCAGTCGTCATCGGTGATAATTTAAACGCGATTAAAACGACGACGTATATTTCCAGATTGACTCTATCGGAACGATTCGGAAAGATGGCGCAGTGGTCGGCGGATCGCAGCAACGCAATACAAAATATGAGG
The DNA here is from genome assembly GCA_022495035.1 of Philopotamus ludificatus. Taxonomy (NCBI): domain Eukaryota; kingdom Metazoa; phylum Arthropoda; class Insecta; order Trichoptera; family Philopotamidae; genus Philopotamus; species Philopotamus ludificatus. The sequence continues at coordinate 72,154 of JAGXCT010035333.1, forward strand.
ATAACGAGGGGCGCAGCCAGCGACGGCGGCGCTCTGACCGTGCGAATCGAAGAGATGGATCCGGCGACTGGTGAACCGGCGGCAGATCTCTTTGATGGATCTCCGCCTCATCGATTTGCGTAATTATTATTATATTAATCGTGATGTAATCAGTCGTTATCTGTTAATCTAATTTGTGTTTGTTTTAATGTAGGCATTCACCGGCTCCGGAAGGTCATTATCCCGATGAGTTATTAGCTTCTGCCCCCGGTGGATTACCGTCGTGGGACGACGTCAGAGTACGATACGATTATTATAAAAAGCGCGGATATCTAAGAGGTATACACCCAATTCTATCAAAACACGGTAAAAAAAAAATGAGTATTTTATCATCTTTCGATTTACGTGGTCGATAGATTCATCGAAATGATGCGTAAATGAAGGTATAGGTTATAGTTCAGGTAATTTTCGATTCTCGAGGTTTTTTTTACATCTTTCATTACGCTAAAAATATCCCACGAAACACAAAGAAGTATCTTTTTCGAGGTTGAGGTGTGAAACTGGTGCTTGATTAGAAGAAAACCATTGTCTTTTTCTTTTTAGGTTGTTGTACAGCATCCACTTTTCATCACCAGTAACAATCCATCTCGGAAACGGATCGATGGTTGAACAGATGGTTGTCCTTTGTCCCGATTCCCGGTCTATATTTTTACTGATCCTTTTCAAACTGTCTTATACTGTTGACCAGGGACAGCCGATACCTTGTGACTTGGATTCCACTGATGAATTTAAAGAGCCATCATCTGGTTTCAGAGGTCTTCCTGATCTCAGTTTATCGTTTAATTACCTATCACCACTTTCTATGGCATCTTTGAAGTTTTAAGACGTCTCCATCAATTCCGCAGATGGTCTCGGTAACTTCTTTTGACTCTTTCCTATCTTTTGAAGCACAGATATAACGTAATTTTCAGTACGACTTATAGTTTCTTTGGAGATTTTGTCTTTATCTCCTCAAAAGATGTGCTTTCATGTTTTTTTTCCATCATCGGGAATAAAAAAAAAAATCACAGGCATCAAATATGGCTATCGATGTTAAAATACACTGTAAAGCTGACCTTTTTTTTAAAATCTACAAATCGGGTTTAAATAATTCTAGGAATTATTGTATTATTCTGCTTCTTATTCCTTATTTCTATTATATATTTTTTTTTCTGGTATTGTTTTGATGTCTTCACTATATCGTCAGATTTATATCCATCGTTGTTTACATTTTATACTGTCCGAAAATGCCTTTAAAATTTTTCTAAGGCTTGACATTTTGTTCGTTATTCGTATATTTATTGTATTAATCCTTTGAGCGTTATAGTCACGCGGGCGTGACAACTGTTTCTTCACTGTACACGCTAGCGACACTTGCTTTATATAAAATATATTTATTTGATTCATGGGAACATCTAGAACATGAGTTTTTAGATGGGACCCCCTAGGGGTCGATGAAAATTTTTATTTAATTTTTAAGGAATGAAATTATTAAATAATAATATCCTGGTTTGAATTGCTAGATGGAGAGGAAAATCTCTGCTTACAATGCTCTCCATAAGGACTCTCATATAATATTAGTTGCCTGTATCCATAGCATACAGTATAAACTAGTACTGTTCATAATTCCTACTATTTAGCTAAATCTAGTAGGTTTTAGCAAAAAATATAAAAGGGTCTATGTAAAAAAAAGGTTGGGAACCCCTAAACTAGACTATACCAATCTTTATCCATCCATTTGATATGCGGAGAATGTCGATTCATTTTATTTCGGCAATTTGCAAAGTCTTTTGCTTAGCGATAGATCCATTAAGAGGCGACTGGGAAAATCCCTACCCGCACACAGCTAAAATGCTCTACATAAATAGTCTCAACTAATATTAGTTGCCTGTAGCTGTAGCGTGCAGTATAAACTAGTACTGTTCATTAAAGAAAAAAAAAATAATGGGGGTCTATAAAAAAAATATTTAGTTAAAAGGGGTCTATGCAGAAAAAAGGTTAGGAGCCTCTAATTTATTTAATAATAATCTATTTAATGTACAGAAAATGTTGATTCATTTTATTTCGGCAGTGTGATCCACCCATCTAAAGGAGACTGGGGTAATTCCCCTCCACACATAGCTAGCATGCTCTTCATAAGGAGTCTCCAGTAATATTAGTTGCCTGTAGCCGTAGCATACGGTATAAATTAGTACTGTTCGTAATAGAAAAAAATGTAAGGGGGTCTATGAAGAAAATTATTTAGTTAAAGGGGGTCTATGTAGAAAAAAAGGTTGGCAGCCCCTAATCTAGTCTATATGAATCTTTATCCATCCATTTAATGTACGGGAAATTGTTGATTCATTTTATTTTGGCAATGTGACATAAGTCGGTGTGATTTACACATCTAAAGTGGTCTGGAAAAATCCCCCTACGCACCTAGCTAAAATTTTCTTCATAGATTACACTTATATACTAGTACCGTTCACAATAGAAAACAAATGTAAAGGGGTCTATGAAGAAAATTATTTAGTTAAAAGGGGTCTATGTAGAAAAAAAGTTTGGCACAAAGCATTCGTTAAATCAGAGTGTAAATCCTGCAGCAGTCGTCTATACATTGTTATTGATCATCTAGTGGCGCGTAAGATGTTACTCTGACGTTAGCTGCTCTAAATCCGGTGGCCGATCCCTCCGTTATCGCATAACGCATTTTTTTATTCGATGATTTAATTGTATGTGTCCGTTTTTGCAGGTTTGACGCTCTCCGATTATGTCAAATGGGAAGAATGGTGGTACAGATACCAGCAATGGTTGAAGGAGGAGCGAAACTTAATTCGGAACGTAATTTCGTTTTTTTTTTTCATTTAAATGAAAGACAATTTTCTTCGCCGCCGCAACGCCAGCACGCAGCGCACGACCAACTGACACAGCGCCAAAAAGCCCCTACTCGACGATCCGTAGCCCGCGACATACGAGTGTTCCATCGAATAGTGCTTCCACACACACACACACACACATATTATTTATTTTATCATCGCAGACTCCGACCGGACGCCATCGTATTCATGTTTCAGTGTAATCGAGCGTGACACGACGCCGATTTGCGATCTCACATTTTTAAACTATCGCGTATTAATTTAGTATTTTAAAATATATATATATATTAATTTAGCGACGATTAATTTAATCATCTCTCTAATTTTTAACGAACGCATAATACTCAAAGAGTCGCCTACGACTCGTTTTAAAGTGTAAGCCCTTATTATATTTATGTAGCCCTCATTTATATTATTGTATTTAATCGACTCAGTATTTTGGACGCGCACGGACTATTCATTATATAGATAATTCTGACGTTCTACGGGGGTGGACACGTAGAATCGCCACGATTGACAATTCAACAAAAAGCTATGTGTAAATAATTGTGTACATATTATTATAGAGTACGATAACAACAATGTTGTAGTGGAATATATATAAACATAAGTATATGTATTGATTATATTAGTACAATAATAAGACTTTTTAAAAAAGATATACACATAAATACTACCGAGTTATTCGCCATACGTTTTGCACGCGTTGCAGACGGCCACGGGGGCGAACATACACGCCCCGCGACACGTACGACGAATACCGACCGTATTTATTTATTTGTAAAGACGAGTTTTTATAACTCATTGAGTTTGTATTAATTATAATGATAGTATCTTTAATGAAAAAAAGTCAAAATAATTTATAGATCTGAAAATCATCATTTTCTTTTTCAATGTGATCTGTTTTTATAAATGATATTTATATGAACTATGAATTTTAACAATTGTGATCATCGTCACGCATGAGTTCACCGAGCGAGGCGACAACCGGCGATTCAGGCGTTGCCGTTTATCGTCTCGTTTCGGCATCATAAGATCATACTAATTAATGTTAGTACTGTGTATCAATTGTAAATTTACATTATGAAATAAATCAATTTATTTAAAATTAATGCATTTTTTTTTTGTGGGATCGGTTTTTTGGAAATATATTGTCGGGGGACCGAAAAGTAATCAAAATCTTTTCGACGAGCTCATTCACAGTTGGTTTGTGGCGAAACACGGTGGTTTTGTTTTTACGTTTTTAATAAATTATTATTATAATTAAGCGGTGAACAAAATTACCGATAATTACGACGATATCCTGAAACTAAACGACGACCCCAAAAAATAGATGATGATATCCCGAGGGCGACGTTGGATTCAGATCATCGTCAAACAGTTCAGGAATCATCATTGAACATTGGCTGTTCATGGTCTACGGTTCAGGATCATCTTCGTCGCATATGATAATTGTACAGGCAAGGAATTTGGGTCCATCATGAATTGACGGAGACGGCGATCGATACGCGTATTTTTTGTCTTGGTATGAAGCCGATCCGTTTTTTTACGGCGAATCGTAACTGGAGATGAGAAATGGGTGCTATACAATAATCCTGTACGAAAAATACAAAGGCTTTCTTCCGGAGAAGTACCTGTTCCAACCCCTCGACCATCACTGACAATAAAGAAGGTCCTTGTTTGTGTGTGGTGGGATTTTCCAGGAATTAACAGCGAATGAAACAACAGTAACAAAAAAGGATCCTTCAACACGATATCGCGAGGCCTCACGTTACAAAAATAACACAGGAAAAAATAAGGGAGCTTGGATTGGAACTTTAGGATTATAACAGCAAAAAAAATTTTGATTACTTTTCGGTTCCCCCAATATATTCGACGGGATTAAATAATTAAAAATGTTTTCAATGGATATTCAGAGAAAATCTTATAATTTCATATTATTCATTTTACTATATATACATATACACGTATTTATTCTATTTTAAATATAGGGATGATATTTTTTTTTTTAATTAAAAATTATCAACCGATATTAAAATTTGTACCTAGATAACTATTGCTTATGTATGTTACATAAAATATATTGAATAAAATTATTAAAATGTCGAAAAGTCACAGAACACATCTTAATTTACAGTAAAATATATAAGGTCAACCCTCCTATAGCGTTCTAAGCTACAGAACGCCGCTTTATAGTAAACGCTAAATTTTTAAAGTCAAATAACATATTTGATTGGCATTAAAATATAACATAAGCGAGTAAACAAGCCTAAAAATAGAACAAGGTCATTTAAAATGTTCAATGTATTGATTTCGTTCAAATTACGGAACGAAAAAACCTAACCCCATATTTTATATGGATGCATAGTCTTCTATAAGGCGAATTTCTATAGCGTAATTCCCATTTAGGCGCTATAGAAGGGTTGACTGTATATATATATATGCACATCCCTCCCATTTACACAATTTTCTCAGCGATCCAAGTCGATTAACAAAACAGTAAGAAATGAATAAAAACGACACAAAACTCGGAAACGTTTCCGATACGGATAAAAGTTTGCAAATTCAACGAGATACAAAGATTTATAATAATCTCAAAACGGATGAACGTATGCAAATTACAGAAATTGAAAAAAATAAGATGTTTTTACCTCTAGTAAAAATGTCTTTATTCGATAAAGTATTGAAATTAATACTTAAAAAATGGTGATTTGAGTTTTGAGGCCCCCTCGAAATATTTTTACTACCCCCTTACACCCTATAATATGCGTTTACGCACACATTTTTGCCCAATTTGCAATGTTCTGGATACATAACATCATTTATTTTACAACAATTTATGTAAAAGACAGAAAGAAACTTTTTAATTTTTGTAAAAATTCTAGGGCCCCTTGAGGGCCAATGGGCTGCAGGATTGTATGCCAAGGGCCCCGATGCCTTGCATCGTTTTGCCTTAAGATAGCTACACGTCTGAATCCATTTTTGTTTAAAAAATAGTTTTGAAGCTGAATTGAACATGGGGCCTCATTAATTTCCGGGGGGCCTCAAAGGCCCCCTGAAATTAATGATGCCCCAGGCACGCGCCTTATGCGTCTAAGGGGAAATTCGTTACTAGGTGATAGGGAGCTGAAGAATAAGCTGATATGAAGATTACGTCGTAAAAATCAAAGAGTTAATTTAATAACGCCATTGGATTCTCGCTTAATCATCGAGGAATATTCTCGATCGAGTTTGAAAGACTGTTTAAAGACTCGAAATCCTCGGAAAAAATAGATAAGGGATTCAGATTCATGTGTATATCGAGGGATGAGTGTGTCAAAATATCTCGCATCTCTCGCACAAATATTCCCGCATAATTCAACAACACCAGTGATATACAACCATTTCGATATTTTAACAATTTTATTCATCGATCCGAAAGTCAACAATATATTATCCGTATCATAAAATTCAAAGACGATAAAAAAAAATGCACTGTTTCAAGATAAAATTCAAATATTGTCGGCTGCACAAATTATTCACGTAAAAAAAAAAAATAACCTAAAAAAGGTGTGTTAAATACTGAATTAACATTAAAAAAATCATTGCGAATGTTCCGTGTGTGTATTATTACATATAATCAAGCCCGAATAACTTACGACATTATTAAAATCTACGTGTTTCAGCTTACGGCTATGACTTACAATAGTGAGTTCACTTATAAAAACAATTTGTTAATAAAAAAAAAATTATACAATGCAAAAAAAAAAACATATACACGAATTATCACCGAATAATTAAAAAAAACACTCGTTCAAAAATAAAAATAAAACGAGTTCGCCGTTTGCAATAATTTCGCCTAATACGTAAAAAAACATTAAAAAAAAACACACAGCAACACACTCCTCTCTCCGACCGCTAAAATAATTTATTGATAAAAAAAAATAGTAATACCATTATATTCAAAATAATGAAATCGATGAAAATACAGCGTAAAAAAAAACTTGGTCGAAATGCGATACCCCGAAGCTCGCACTCGATACTCGAAAATGCCGCCGATGAATCAAAATCCGTATGCGATCCATTCCGTAGCGTACTAAATCCGACACGGATTAAAGCGGGACCGATGATGAAGTCATGAATTGATATGACATACGATACAAAAAATATTTAAATATAAAAATGTATAGGAATGTGAAAACGTGTCACATTAATATATGAACACTGCATATACATGTTTCATGAGCCGATTCATCTCGAATACTCTTTCGGTTAAAACTTTGAGCGGATGAAAGTAGTAGAGCGTCGATTATCGGAGCATCTGAAGACATTATAACGAGCTCGGCATTACGACACAAAGCTATTTATTTCGATTTATAACTTTATTATCGATGGTTTATTTTATTTTTAGCTAATGCTAACTTTTCCGCTATTAAAGCGGAACATACGTCAATAAATATGTATCAATTAAATAAAGCGAAGGTATTTTATGCTATCTTTGTTCGACACGGGATTGAAATGAAAAAAAATCAACAATTCTTCAGAACATCAACCACAAATCAAGTTTTAAACGAGTATAGGGGCTTGAAGGGCAATCCAAAATGAGAAGGATCCTTAAAATTAAACGATTATGTCATAAATTCTCTGTAAGAATCGAATCGGCGTAGAAACGATAAGAATTATTGATAGAACTCGACTGTTCCTGGTCACTTGATTAGCTCCTCGATGCGATTTTATTGTTCCGTTTATGTTCTAGATATTCCCATGAATCAAATGAACAGATTCTCATCTGAATAACTTTCGAGAAAAAGCTTTCAGTACGTCCAGCGGTGAATCGACAGTTGTCACACCGGAATGACCATAACCGTTAAAGGATTAAAATGTATTTTAAATCAAAACATATTCCTAATACATTCCGTCAATATGTCAACAACAACACTTTTTATTTTTTTATCGATAAAGTATAAAAAAATACTTTTCTCTTTTTTTTTTTAAAGAAATGTTTTTTTTACTAATTTTCCTTGAATATAATAAAAAATATTGATGGATACAGACGTGGTTACATATTAAAAATAATAAATTGTTAGTGTGAATGATATTATTCATGAAACTTCGGGGAAAAAAAGCATGCCGTACCTAAAGGGTTAACGGGAATCAGAGAATAACCAGCTGTCCTTATTGTTCGGTAGACATGAAGAAAAAAACTATCAAAATATGATATATCGCAAGACGAATTGAAACCGAACCGAAAAAAAAACGATATTTTTGTCGGAACAAAAACCGAAGCTGA